>JARQTG010000048.1:193640-233251 GCA_030142615.1 Syrista parreyssii
CCCCGGCCAGTCCCTCCCACCCATCCCACATCTTTCTTGTTCGAGCACCTAACTTACTCTTGCACAAACAACAAGACTTCGTTCTTATGCTCCGTACACACCGCTAGAATTGCTAATAGGTTTTTGTCGCCGTAATCGACGGGCGTCTTCGGGCGTCGACACCGTCGCTCTTATTTCTTCGTGATTTTTCTACTGTCTCTTTTTCTCTTGTTAGCTCGTCTTCTCTCTCTCTCTCTCTCTCTCTTACCCATTCGTCAGCGATCATTTATCGTCGAGGCATCCATTCTATCGCGTGAAAAATTGTCTTGCTAGAAAATGGACGCTTCGTGCAACAGCCACATGGCTTCACGATTCCACGGATACTTTGCTATGTTGCTGTCGTATCGCTTGCTGACTTGTACCTTTGCTGTGGTGTATATATATATATATATATATATATATATATATATATGTATATGTATATATATATATTCGTATACCAATGCATCATGGGAAGTCTAGAAGGCGTTTCTTGGCGTTCGTGAGGTAACGCAGACCTCTTTTGTCGACTGACTCCACGGAGGAAAGACATAGAGGAACGGCAGTCAGCCAAGCATAAAGTAAGAACGAATCGTAGTCCATAACGTTGGTATACAAGTCCAGGACGTGTTAAGCTTGGTCCGATGTCTCTTGATATTCACCCAGGAAGTATAGTAGAATAGAACAGTTATTGTTAGTTAGATAAGCGAGGACGATCACTGTTTATAGACTATAATGAGGCGAATTTGGGAAATTGGGGAAAAAAAAAAAATGAAAATTTGTATCTTTGATTTTTTTTGAAATTTGAAGTGTTTTTGAAAAATTTTTTTGGACTTTTCGAGTTTTTTTTTTTTTCTTCTTTTTTAAAACTCATTGCACTCACCCACCCTGGGTAACTTCGTTCGCTCGTCAGGTCATCTGTGGGTATAAATGATTGGCGCACGATGATTCGCAACGATGCGTCACAGACGTACAGGGTCGATTCTCGTAATCGGGACCAGTTCAAGTGGTCTTGACCCTAAGATCAGTAACTTTGAGCCACACGTTATCGTTGTCGCCGTGGGAAAGTCGGTGGTTGCATAGCAACGATTATCAGCGAAAAATTATTTTTTCAAAATTTTCATCCGGGTCTTACGGCGATACCTTGGGGCGAATTCACTAGTGATAACGATAACGCGCATAAGGTATATATATATATATGTGGGTTGATATATGAAAATTATTTAGGATTTTAACAACTCGTGAAATTGATTTTATTGTCGAAATCAAGTGCAGTTGGTTAATTAATTTTGAACAACACTGTATACGTGTATATTACGTATCTGTCGTGCGTTACGTTCTTGCTCCGTGACTGTGATCGTATTCACAGCTGTTACACACGGAGCCTGTAGGAATGGTGGGTTTAATTATTTAATGGACTAATGAAATGATACACCAGCCGAATCTAAGCCTTATGAAGCGTTCATTGTTGTGTACGTAAATTTTTGGATTTTTTTTTTTCTTTCTTTTCTCTCACTCTTAAAACAGTCGAAAGCCGATTTACGTAATTTCGAATCGGTGCTGGAAAGTTTGATTTGACGAAATAATAATTATTTCGTAATTATGATAACGTGACAGTTTTCAAGTTGGAATTTACTTCTGTTGCTTGGGGATGTCGAAATGCATTACCCTGACGCGATGCCCGGTCTAAGGATACCCATGACCATTTTGGGACTTAAGTCCCAATTTCTCGGACACCTTCTAGAAGGTCTGGCAACGTGGCTATGGGAATCCTCGACAGAATCCAGTTCGTTTGCCTTTCGTGTAAAAGGACACCCCGCTGTGAGGGTTTAACGGGGGTGGATCCTGGGGTCCCATTCACGGGGACTAACTTTTGGGCCCGAACTTACCCCAGGAATATTTTGGGTCCGGTAGAGTAACGAGTCCCGGGAACTGCGTTAGGATGTCAGGATTGACTTTGACATATTTCCTATTGTACTTTTACCATATTTTTTTAATTTAAAAATTGGGACTTATCATTTTGTACACTCGTGGGTCCCAAAAAAAAATTTTTTTTTTTCTTTTATTATACCTTTGTCGAAGTTATGGGTTTGATTGGGACCATCATATAAGAATTATATTGGGCATCTGAACTACGATATTTAATGGGTCTGATTTATGGAACATCCACTTCCGTTTCTACTTCGATTAGATTCAAGGTCGGGTAATATGACGGTTTTTTTTTTAGTTTTACTTTTTTTTATTCGTGATCTAATTTTCGAGAAACCGGGCATCCTTTTACAAAAGGACGTACGTATCTCGTACTTCCTGTACCAACGTGGAATTTCCTCTCATCTCGTTCATCTCTCTTAATTAACAGATCGGCCTCTTGTTCTATTTTCTTTCTTTTGGCAATTTCAAATATATTAGCGTCTAGTGGCTCGAGCGATTGGTCCACGTATATATAGATATAACATTGGATGATCTATGAACGTCTTCCACTGCGCATGAGCGAATGTGAAAAATGTCGATTCGCCTTAAGGGACACCTCGCTTCTCCCTAGAGATGCTGGATGCACGATCGCGTTGAAAGAATGCAGCTTTATTTCGTAGCTCAAGGAGAGTCTGCGGTTTAAAATCTTCCACCTGTCTGATCTTATTGATAAAATCGATCTCGATCGATCGAACCCGATGGTGGTTGGCAAAACGATAAAAATGTAAGGAATTTTTCATTATGAAAAAAAAAAATTGAAATAACATACGAAAATAAATAGAAAAATGTTGAATAAAAAATTTTTTCAAAATTTTTCATTATTTCCATTTTTTTTTTTTTTTCTTTTAATCGAACGATCTATACGCTTCGATTGTTTTCTTACGCGGAATCTATTTTCGGATTTGTACATTTATTTGTCTTCCGTACAACGGTCGCTCGGATGCTCGAATATCCTACACTAGAATCCTCGGTGCTTTACGGACTGCGATAAAAACCTTAAGGCAATGTCTAAACGCGACGTTCATCGCATGCGACAATGGCGCCGTTGCGCCTGTTTTTCTCCAATTATCCACGCTCATGGCTTTCCAAGGTTCCACGGCGTATCGCGGCATAAGAACCAAGAGGTGAAAACCAGATCGACCTTATGGCTACACTCAAATTCCAGAATCCGTTCCCGTTCTAGCTGTCGTTCCACGAGCAACATAGCCGCGGCCGAAATGAAACTGAGAATTTCTCATCATCCGCAACGAAACTCCTAGCCCTTTGACCCATCGGGAATCCAAAAACGCTATAACAACCATCGTCCCAGCGACTCGCATCTTCCCGGTCGACTGAGAAAAGCATAACGATGAAAAATCTCGAAGAATCTTTCCACGTCTTAGTCTGGTGAAGAATAGTAAAAAAAAAAAAAAAATTTTTTTTTTCTACAGTAAAATCACATGTGTGCATCCGCATCGAATATATGGATGTCGTTAAATCTCTTTTTTTTTCCCCATACATTCATCTCTGTATCTACCTGTATGAGTTTCATATGCGCCACGATATCCGCTCGTGTTTCTACGATCGGCCGGAAACCGGGCACGCGATCCCACTTCCTTCGGTAAGGTTCAAAGCCCCTGGCTCGGCCTAATTGTCAATGCCCGTTCAATCTGAAAGAGCCTGTGCCACGTGGACCTCAATCTTGAATCGCCTTCCACGACGACTATTGAACTCTCCTGTACAAGACACATATACCTATATACACAATAACCCTTCATTTCATCTAATCCTCCATTACCTTTCTACAGTCATGCGCGCTCTTTACCTTTGCCTTCCTGTCCGCCGTCTTTCAAAGGGTCAATAGCACCCTGACGTTGCTCCAGCACCAAGGTCCATGATCACAGCTTCCGATACGGGAGACAGTTTCGTCTCAATGCACGTACCGCGACACTCGTTATCACGTAGCGACTTTACACAGGACATTTTTTTTTTTTTTTCATTCATTCATTCAAATTTTCCCGCTTCTCCTTAACTCGACACGTTACTCTCGCGCATGCGCACATCCTCACTGGATTGGTTCGAACGTCGAACAATGCCTTCTTTCAACCGTGCATTTACATGAACGGCTCAACCTTCTTCTCTCGTCTTGGCTATACCAATGGTACAGCGACTTAACGCCATAAGTGTATCACATATGTACAAGTGACTGGACTCGGGTGCGAAGTGAGCATAAGTGCGAGACGCTGGAGTTTAATTGAGGTTGATGACGGGGGCGCTCGTATTGGCCCGGAATTCAATGCTCTGATGACGTTCTTGTAGTCTGTCAGTAATCCAGAGAGCATGTGGAAGCATCGGAAAATGGTGAGGTGGAAAAGAAAAAAAAAAAACGGAAAATTCGTAAATTCGACGAAAGAATGACGATTAAATTTTTAGATAAAAAAAATAGTCAATTTTAATTAAAAAATTTTTTTTATTATCGTTGGGCAATTTTGAAAATTTTCATTGACCCTCACTACCAGCCTCTTTTGCCTGCTTCCTTGCTGCACCCGATTCCTAGGCTATTATTTCTATCTCGGTCTTGGCTGCTCTTATCAGCTGAGGTGTCTCTTGTGTAACATTCCAGGGACCCCATTTGTAAAGGCAGCGCATACTTGCTGGTTGTTATCTGGCGTTTTGTGCTACGCTCGTACGATGCCTCGTACGATGCCTCGTACGAGCCTTGTGCTCTTGAATGGTCACTGCTTTGGTCAAATGAGTAATCAAGAATGAGCGCTGCTCCCTCCCATGCGCGAATAAACGTAGCATTGTTGAACTTGGGGCATTTATATTGATGAACGAATAATAACAACAACGGGCAAGAAGAATAATATAATTTAGCCTAACCGCATAGGCAATACGCGCGTATACTGGTGCGGTTGCTAGTTTGATGAAAGGAGCGATGGATACGAACTACTCGTGTTCCGCGAACGAACAATAGAGACGGAGAATCGTCGATTAATAAAATAATGATAACAACCATGTGAGAATTGAGTGAAAGAAATATTAAAAATAAAGATACCTCGTAGATGAAAAAATATATATATATATTCTCCTCGCAACGGTTGCGTGTTGCGGTTTACTGGGTATAATACAAAAAAATAACCACTCTCGTAGCTACACTTGACTCCGCTCAACTTCCTTCCATCTCGTACCGTATACTGGATGGATGTCTTTCTGTCCTTCTCTTTGCGCTACCTTCGGCATTCCTTACGCTCCTCGTTCTCTTCCTCGGCCGTCGTCTCCGCCCCTCTACGTCCTCTATACCATTCAGGCATAATAACCGTGCAGTTTCCCAGCGCGTCTGCAATGAGCCAAGATTGCATGCTACGAGACCTCGGGCAGGTTCCTCTCTTGGTTTTCTCTTGGACTGTTATCTCTCTCTCTCTCTCTCTCTCTCTCTCTATCGTCTATACTAGTTTGCCGTATAGCCAAAGAGAAGAAGTACCTTGAAGCATCTGAGGTTCACTTTAGCCGGGCACGACAGACTCTTGATCTTTGATCTTGATCAGACTCTCTTGGATGTACTAGATCTATCTTTTCTTTCTCTTTCTCGACACGAGTCAATCTCTTGTCTCTTGTTAATATTATTTATCTTGACGTGTTCTGACCCAAGTGCATAAATCGCTTTGAACGACTGACCAACGGCCCTGGTCACGTCTTTTCGACGTATCGACAACAATTGTTCTAGCATCTTATCCTTGTACTGTTAGTATGAACTTGTTGTTCCTACTGTACCCAGAGACACTGTTGTTGGTTCCCACAATTGTTGTTGTTGCGCACGTGTCCCGATGCTAACGCGAATGCTTACGATCGACACCAATGCAGACGGTACGATGACGAGTCAACGTGAAACTTTGTTGTTGCAGCAGAACAAAGTTGTGCGCGCATGAGACAGAACTTTGTACGACAACGACAGGCGGAACAATGCTAGAACATTGTTCAGTACAAAAGTCTAGACACAAGTACCTTTCATGCTCAACCAGAGCAGCCGTTGAGCGCGTGACTAAAAAGTCCTTTATTCGCGCTCGGGAATGTCTACAACAACAAAGAACAAAGTTCAAGACATCGATCCGAATAGCGTTACGTGAACATTACGTGAACCCTTGTCCATCCAGAACAATGAGACTCAAGAGTCACGACAGTCCCACAAGCTCAGCGACATGAAGCCGTGTATTACTCTACACAAACATATATATATATATATATATATATACACATCCATTTTGCACTTGCCGCCATGACGGTATCGCAAAATGGATAACTTGACCAAAAGAGGCAACCGGTCGCGAAAGAAAACAGGCCAGATACGTCTCTGGAGAATGACGGCGACGCAACCAAACCGGGACTCGTTCGCGAACCCATGTCCTCTCGGGAGGTGAACGTCCACGGGGTTCAAGACTGGACGAACAAGTGAACTCGCGCATCCATCTCTCAGCCTAGAAAGAAACGTATATACACGTCATCTCGAGAGCGACGATCCTAGATAATCGGTAGCATTGAAATAGGGTTAGGGTTAGATGAATTTAGACCCAACATTGAATATCGAAATATCAATACGCGAGTCCAGGGTACCGTGTGAACGGTCACTGCGCGTGCGCACCGCAAGACCATGTCCATGTCTCAACCCAACACGACCACGACCCAAGTATCGCAAGGTGCGCTTGAAAACGAAGCATAGGCGCCTTCCCCGTCCACTTACTCCATTCTCGCTTCCCTCATGTCTCAAGTTCAGCGCCGAGCTAGAAACAGACCCAGGTCCCTTCCGAGCAGCAAGCTCATCCTCGTAGGGTACGTAACAATGCAGTGTGGGGTAGGTGGCGGTACTGTGGGCCCTTCCTCCCCCCCTGCAGGTAACCCAAACCGTCTTCTCTTTAAATCTGGGCCTTATGGCCTTACGTCTAAACCCAACCCAACCTGAACCCAACCTTCGCCTTACCTGATCTCATCCTGTAACACGTGATTCCTCGCCCGGCCCTCGCCCTGCGGCCTCGGTCTGTCGCGCATGCGCAGCTGCGTCACAATACCACTGATTTCCATTGGGACTAGGCTAAGGCGCTTCTCTTTATTCTTTGACGTTCTTTTTTCACTACCGTCATCATTATTATTATTACAAGCATATGGGCCTATCGTAGATACCGAATGGCTTGTAACATTTTTCACATAACAGTCATCCGTGCACATATGTGTATGTGCCACACGGACCGTATTCCTCGTATCCAAAGTACCGAACCATCTGGTCGTCTTTAACCTTCCCGTCTATCTAGACGCCTCGTACCCTGCGCGCCATATTCTTTTCTTGGCCTTTCTTTATTTTCTCAATCGCACAAGACCGGTCGACTCGGCTATCCCATTTTTCGTACGTCTCTTCATCCATCGGTCCCATCTTGCACCTACTCTGGTCTCGCACGCACCCGGCTCCGGATACTCTTGTCTTTCAGCTACCAGCGATGACCATCCGTTCAGAATGCGAAACGACGACGTGGACCTGCTCAAGGTACAACGCTCGTCTCCTCTACGCACGCATGCGTGCACTCGCGTCTATACCCAGTGCGCAATGTGCGACGCAAGACGCCCGGTGCGATATAACCTTACACGCTGCCGGTAGGTCTCGGCCTTCTCGTGTGGGAACCCAACGGGATGGAGACGGGACCCAGCGACAGAGGACACCGCAGCCTAGCTCGAGGAATACTCGGCGACGGGCAACCCGCGCGAAATACGATATCGCCTTGAGTGTTGTCGCGTCTTGCGATTTCAGGGCCTTGTTGTTACTGATTAGAGAGAGAGAGAGAGAGAGAGAGGTCGGAGTAAAGCTTAAGGCGCATATTGCAACGCGATAGGCGTACGATGAATAACGATTCGACCAAACCGATCGCGTGTCTTACGGCTCCAGGTTTTATTGGGCACTTTGGTTTTTCTTGGCGGTTCATAAAAATTTTTCTCCACGCGACTTTTCGAAAATAATCACACGCGTGCATGGGCTTTTTTTTTTGGCGATTTATCGTGGTTTTTTTTTCATTTTTCGAAGCTTGCACCCGCCATGTGCCGGTCGATGAGCTTGCACTTGGTTCTGCCCCGTTGCGCGGCACATGTCGCCAAATACGGTGTTTTTGCGAGTTCACGGTGTCTGGTCTTGCTCATACGGGGCTATGTGCGATGAACTGCTTTTTTTTGGGGTGCCAGACGCGGGCGCGAGGGAATGAAGAAGAAATGTCGAAACTGAGAAAAAAAAGGTTTATTCGGTATGTTGGTAAGCGCGTATGTACGTCTCGCTGTCGGGATAACACGGACGGATGACGTAAGTCACACATTGATCTCGCGGGAGAGTATAAATCAATCTGTGCTCCATTATGGACCATCCCCTTCACTCTCCTTTCCAACCGAAAAAAAAAAAACCGTATCCAATAACACAAGGGGCCCAAGTCACTCGTTACATTTAAAAACTCTGTCGTCTCGTAACGTGCTCTTAATTTATATAGATTTTTTTTTGGGCCTTCCTTTGAACGACGCAGACGCTCGTCGCGTTTCAAGAGGTTTCGAAATTTTGGCCCTCGTCGCCAGTCTTCGGCTCACTTCGGATGGCGCACAGTCAAACTCTTTTAGCTAGTCCCAACCGCACGTACCCAGTTTGAAGACACGCTGAACCCAAGACAACGGGGTTTTTATTATCTTTTGGGACCTGGTAAAGGGTGGGGAGCGATAACGCGCGACGCCCAGTTACAGAGCCAACATTTTCTTTTTATGTTTTTTCTTTCTTTTCTTTTTCACTCCAAAGACGCTAAATTCCACAGGACCTACGGTGCCTCGTTGGTCAATGCAATCTCGGCTGTATCGAGAATGGGGGGCCTCTATTGTGTACCGTCTGGACAATGGACTGACGGATGAGCCCTATAAGGCCCTTTTCATAGTACGAGGTGCACGCGGACCACTTCAAGTCAACCGGGCCTTTTCTTGAATACCGACGTACCAGACGGGCGGCTCTCGTTCCTTCAATGCCAAAATGATCTTTTTCAGCTCGCGCGTCCCTACGTAATTTTCTTCACGTTCGCGTCATTTATTCTCACGTGCATTCACAAACCTACGTACGCGTCGATGACTTATACGTCTGTCGAACTTGTTTTCTTTATATCTTCGTCGATTGCTCGTAGATGGTGAGAAAAATTGCATTTTTAATATCAAAGGCCCCTTTAGGCACTTTTTGGGTCCGCACGCATCCGGCTTCGACCTGAACTTGTTCTTCATGTACGCGGGACCATTTTTACCGCGATTCTTGGATGCTGCCGTCACTTTCCATGATATCGCTATACGTTGTTATCATTGGATCCAAGCAATTCCGGTGTCAATTAATGACGACACTGCGTCCCCTCTGCGCTCCTCACTGACGACTAATGACGCGGGTCGCGACACGGGTAAACATCGTCGCTACGTGTGGATCGGCCATTAGACGAACGTCGCGAATGATGTCAGCTGCTATTTTTATGCAAATCGTCCTTATAATCTAGGATGACTGTTATGTCAGCGATGCTTGATGATTACGTTTTGCTTGTCACACAAATCTCGGGTTGACATTCCGCGAAATTAGCGATGATGCGATTTCTTGGGTGAATCTAAGAAAAAAGATAAAACGAGAGACACGGTGATTGTAGGTGATGACAATTTTTTATTTTTTTTCAAAGTGACGGCTGTCTCGCTTATTCGTGCATTCTTATAGTCTGTACGAGCGTAACCTAGGCGATTCTCGAACCCACGTATGAGCCCACGTATGAGAATTGTAGGTTAGCTCAGGCTAGAATATCTAAACTACGTAGGTATCTTGTTTGCGTAAGGGCGGTTGCACCCTGATAAATAGTCGAGTGAAACCTGAACTGGTTTGGGCCTTAGTATATGGTTTTATTACAGCAACAGGTATCCCGCAGATTGGAGGCTCGTATTACGCGCACTTGTATTCGATCTGCGTGTTTTGACGATGGCGACTGAAAGACGCGTTATGCAAAATTGGGCCTGATTTTAGAAAAAAAAATTTGTTTTTTTTTTCAAAGTTATGAGAAAAAGTCTTTCAAACGAAATGGTACGATTTTGGGTCCCTCGGGAATACAAATTGGGCCCTCGTAGTCCCTGCTCGTGCTCACAAGTGCTTGTCCCTTAATGGGACTTATTTTTGTATATTTATTTATTTTTTTTTTCCCATTATGAAAAACCACTGCCCCAAGTCAAGTATCTTTCGGACGTTATGGGCCTTACTTTTACTTCGAAAAATCGAGGGCGACCCTCCTTTTGCAAATATTGGGACAGGCTGTCCTGAGCAAATCGAGGCCCGCCGACTCCTTCGATATTGAGTGTTTGGGCCTCGCGGGGCCCACTTACGTATTCCTACCGTTAGAGGAAGACTATTGTTATTATTAGCATATACATTGACTCCAGCTACCCACTTCGTACACCAGTCATTCGTCACGCGTAACCTAATTTATTAGTCAATTAATCGTTCCTGGTTACACGTATGCGTCATTGATAATGATTGACACGTTCCTGGACAGTTGGTCTCTTGAAAAATGATTAGCTTCGTCGCGATTATCTACTGCAGCATCGTTATCACACTGTCCCTACTAGGAAATCATGCCTAATCATTTTCCATTATAGACCGCGAGCAACTGATAAGAAAATTTAATAAAATACACTTTAACTGTAATAATTATCCATAAATTATTTCAATTGACAATATTGTCGATTATTCGTTAAAAAAAATTTTGTTCATATATATATATATATATATATATATTACGTTTAAAAAAATTTATGGATATAAAAAATCACTATGCTTTCGTTTCCCACGGAACGGTTACAGTCCCCTTTCGCCTCCATAAGATTCACGCGACCGTCTCAGTTTCAACAGCTTTCCATAAAACCACCTAAATCCACAAATACTGGCCTCGTAAAAATATACGAAATCTCCAGCTGCTCCGCGCCGCCGGTGGTTATGGTTATGGCGGCCGTGTCGGCTACGGCAGGTTGCTCGTGGTTCACCATGCACGATCCTCCGGGGGCCCGAGGGCGTCTTCGAAATTAGTTCCCATCTCCAGTAGAAGTGCCACCAGGTGCTTTGGGTTCACCCGCACAGACATAGAGACTAGAAGGGACCGTGCCAGGGCACTCGTATGCTGTACCGTTAGCGTGAATGCTATACCTATACTGTGAATGTATTCGAACGAAGAGACGCGACCCGGAAGTAAGACTCCTGCCATACCGCAGGAGAGCACGTCCTGTTCTAAGGATTTCATCTCCTCGTTTCTTTTCACATGATCCTCAGGACCCGGCAGCTGCAGCTCCGGATGGCCTCGTGTGTCCCGTCGCTTCTGCCAGTGTTTTACGAAAATTTATTCCGACCGCATTTCACGTGACGATGAAGGGATGGGGGTGGAGGGGTAAAAAAGTGGAGACGCGGTGGGGTGTAAAAAAAAAAAAGAGGAAATACAAGGGAGCCACCAGATGCCACTGGCACTTCCTTGTTTCCGGTATCGTGTTTTTTTTTTTTTTTTTTTTTGGGAAAGTGAAAGAATTTTTTTGATAACGAAAAATTGTTTGCCTTGCTTCCACGCGACGTTATTGACGACGATTAATTATTTAAATGCGAAATTTTTTTATGGGGTTGTACATAACGCGCACGGTGCGTCAACGACTTGGTTTAACCCGTGTTTATTCTCAGGGTTGCTCTTTTCTTCTTTATTAAATCTTTGTGTATACCTGGTCCAGCCAGCATCCCACGCTTGAGACTGAGCAGGTGGCGCATCTCGATTTGGTACCTTGTTGGCTCAGGTCAGGGTCAGGTCAGACCCTGTCGGATGAACGATGTCTGTGTCTGTGTGTCTGTGTGTGAGACTGATTGAGATTCTCAGAAGGATAACGAGATGGGATGTTGGGATGCGTCATTGTCTAGTAACATTTAATTGATAATTAATAGGGTTGAGGGTTACTAGGAACTTTTTTTTTCGTTAAACCTTTCCGCCATCTTGAGTCATTCACGTATCTTCGAATCGCGTTAATTCATTATTGACGCTTCTGATTCTTTCACTTAATCATGCAGTCATTCGAGCTAACGTGATTTCGCACTTGGTCTACCCACGCGATGCATGATGGTCCGGCTAGGGATTCCCTGGCGCAATTACCCAACCTAACCACCAACGACGGCGCGTCGGTGGGCGTCTTATCCTGCCGTCGGATAACGACGTCCAGCGTCCTTTCACCATCCTCCCTTGTTACCACTGTCCATTAATCATTTCGTACCCGGCGTCATTATAGCAAGGCTAATGATTTTGCACTGTGATGAATTAAAATAGAGAATTTTCAACTTGGACATGGATCTAGGGAATTTCTACGCTCGGTATTGGCACCGTTGAGGCGCGAAACTAAATGTAGGATTACTAGATCGGGTTACTTTTTTTCTTTTTTTAAAATCCCCATACTCAAACTCCGTACCTAAGTGTTCGAGTATAAAGAAATCGTCCGACAAATCGTTCACCAGGATCATCATTACTCTGATGATCTTGCATCGCGACGGTCAATGGGTTCCCGGTGGCTTCGCGGTGAATGGCCAAGAGTCGTTTCGTGCTCCGTCAAGCGAGACCGCGAAGGTAACGTGAATTTGCGTAAGAGATTTCTCGAGAAGATTTCCTCGTGGAAGATACGCAGATTCCGAGGACACTGGGTTCCGTGATTGGAGGTTTGACCTTATACGTAAAAATTTAACCTGAATCCTCGAGGAACTTGAAGCGTGTCCGATACGAGTCATTGATTCATCCCTTTCTTCTTGATCCATCATCTCTTTCGTTTTACCTGGCTGTCGCGTCCTTTGCAAAAGTTCCTTTACCTGGCATCGATCCAGCCTGTACGTGATTAGGCGTCGCGACGTCAGCGACGTCCGTGAATCCCGAACGACGCCCGACACATAACGAACAAGGGCGTAGCGACTTACGTGCACGTCGTTGGCGCTGCCGGCGTGCGGCTTTGTTCGGCGACACTGAAGTCACGCGCGTCACTGCGCATGCGCGTACGCTCGCGCGCATGCGCAAACGCGCGACCCAACTTCCTCGAACCGATCGCGAACTCGTTTATATTCTTACGGTACGCGGTTCTCGTTTCTTTCGACCGGCAGCAAATGTCTGGCTGCTCATCAGACATCGATTCCTGCAAATTCCACGTATACGATTGGTCCTCTGAATTCTCGATCGATCACGACTATTATTTATTAAGGATACGCTACGATTTATCGTACCTCGCATATACCACGGACGTTATACGAGTGCGCATGCGCCCACGGTCACCCGTACCTCGGCCCTTACCGACCAATGGCAATCGTTTAATTCTACGTTACGCGGCTTTGATTAGTTGAATAAATTCACGATACCAGAAAACGAAATTTATGCGCGCGCAACTCGCCCCAACGTCCAAAACGTGTCTGACGTGGGAAAAAAGGTATTTTACGCGCGTATAAATTAATCGCGACTGGGGAAGGCCGACAAATTTTCTCGTTGATTCACGCGTTTCTCTTTATGGACATTTTAATTGGTTCAAATTCTAATCGAAACCTTTCTTGGCAAGCTTCGATCTTAGTACGGACACGGACACTCGGTTGCCCGCGTTCAATTGTTCGCGCCTTATTCCAATTCAAGGCCAGGCACTAATTCCCTCGCTCGATATATATTTTTCCACATAAATCACGCGAAACCACAAACACCCTTCGTATCGATCATACTGAACACACAAACGATCGCGCGAACGCGCAATATCCTCGTGGCGCTTTGTGAAATTTCCCACATCTCCCAGCAGTAAAGTATCGGTGCATGTGTATACGCGCGTAATAATAATAACAACAATCGTTGCGAAGATCAAGGGTGAAATCGTACGCCGAGCGAAGACATCGCGAATGCAGACGAGCGACGTACGATGAGGTGGGAAAAAAGAGAGGAAAGAAATAAAGAAAGGCTTGGAATACGTGATCGGCAATGAATTCCAATAATAGGATAGTATCCAGTATTATCGATCTCATCGACAATAATATTGCCGACGCGTAGCCAAAGTCTCTTCCATCTGTACGTCACGTTCGGACTCTCTTGGCTCTCTTGGCTCTCTTTCTCTTGGACGACACATGCCTCGCCTGCGCACCATACACTTTACTCGACGCACGTGTGCAACACGTACAGAAGCTTGGTCGCGCTCGTTGACCCTTTTCTACAATAACAATAATAATAACAAGAACAAGAAAAAAGAGAGAGCGCAACAAGTACAAGATCAAAGATCCAAACTTATGCAATTGTTCAAGAAAAATTTGAAAATTCCTTTTCTCGTCCCACCCCCTCTCTCTCTCACCCATCTTCCCTTGGATGCGTCTCTCTCTACATCCCAAACGTCTTTTGCTTCCCACGTTCCTTCGTTCTTGGAGAGAGAAAAAAAAAAAAAAAAACCAGACGAAATTTTACCCACCGCGCGTTCTTTAAAGGGAAGAGAGAGAAAAATTTTCTTAACTCTCCAACAGACGCTTTGCCGCGATTGGTCCACGAAGGACAGAGATAAACTCGGTGGGAAAGTAACGTGCGATTATAAGGGATGCTGAGGGACGAGCGATGTTTCCAACTGGCCGCGTTGGCTTCTTCTTGTACGCAATTTGAATAATAATTATCGTAACAGGCCGCGCGTACATGAATGAGACGGAAGCGACGCGTTTTTAAAGATCGACAGTCGCCCTATTTTTTTTTCGGGATTAAACGCTGCACGTATGTCAATTTACCTACCCTGTATACATATATACGTGCATCCTAATATATACGACTGCATATAGTCTAACGGAATTTATCGCGCTATGGGAACGGGACCACGTATGCTCGCACGATAGAAATTTATTTTTTTTTTTTTTCTTTCAACGTCAATGGCAAATCGGTGTACTGCGTTGGGTGATACCAATTAAAAAAAAAAAAAAAAAAAAATCGTCCCCATCTTATACATACGCCTAGTCGTATTCGAATTCAATTGCCAATATGTTGGCAGATTAATGCATGGGAACGCGGCGCGTTATTCAAACCGTTTTACGCGCCCTACGCATTGTTATGCGCGCGTCGCGTTTGGCCACAACATGGCCCACGCACGCATTCTGAATATTAAACACATGGGTAACCCACTCGTATGCTACGTATGTACGTTGCGGCATACGCTTAATTATATGAAGAATTTTAAGCGCTCCGCGTATACGTATATATGTATCTGTACGTGTATATATATATATATATGTTTAATTTAGACTATCGTGAAATTTTGTAAAGTTTATCATCCTTCTTTTTTTTATCTGATAATCAATTATTGCCTCGCCACGGGCTTCGCTGTGCGTGAACAGGGAGACTTTTATTTCTTAATTACTGCCGCCTTACCAATTAACGCTATCTCTGGTAACGAGCGATTGGCTGACCCCACGATGCTCGGTAATAATTCATCGTAAGTGCTTTATTAACCCTCGCGATGCCGGAAACGGATGAAAATTGACTTTAACGTGGATTGTAATTTTTTTTTTTTTATTTATTTATTTATAATTAACCAGTGCATCGCGTGTTGGTGCAATTAATTCTTTTTTTTTCTTTACATTAGAATCATACCTGCTTTTTCGGCACGTTAAATGTTACTCCGGGGGATACTTTTATTGGACGGCAATAAAAAATTATGAAATTCGCATCAACCACGCGTAACGCATTGTGAATCGTGATGTTGTCGTTGTTAATGGATGCTGTTGACTTTATCGTCTATGTGGTTTCGATCGACTGTTTATCGTAATGGTCGGATTGAATTGCGCGCGCGCTCATTGCTGTCAGTCGTTTAACGACGCTGCCGCGAGACTCGGTCGTCCGTAAAAACGTGGGATTCCCCGCGTCAGGTTAGAAAAATAATTTGCGGCGTCGAAATTATTATTTTCTTTTTTTTTTTCCTGCGCCCCGATTGCCTCGTTTTTCTATTTTCCTTTCTCTCTTCTCTTTCCTTTTTACAAACGATTAATCGACCGACGTTAATTAAAAATTCGATGCCGGATTTCGCAATTGTTGTTGCGTCTCTCGTTATCGGTGTGGATGTGAGAGAAAAAAAAAAATTGTTTTCCTTCAAAGTAACGTCTTATACTTCGCTTCGTTTGGCGTAAATACGAGATTACGTGCGTTCACGCGGACTCGTATTAAATGTCTCATCCGAATGGACCACTTTTTTTTTTTTTTTTTCTTCTTCTTCTTCTTCTTTACAAACGTACCGCGCGAAGCTTTACCTGTTCATTTGATTTCTATGGCAGAAGCACTTTGAGGCAATCTGTTTGCGATTAACAATACTGTGTATCTAATCGTATCGTTACGTTATCATTTGTTTCCCAAGAGTATTTAAAGATTTTTTAAAACATGCATATGTATGTGTATATATGTTATTAAATGCGTTAAAGTTATAATTCGAGACTGGAAACTATCCGCGTCGTGGTTTTGGAATTTAGATTTTTCATTTCTAATGGCACGATGCTCGCCAGCCCTGACCGCTTTATAATACATAACTATATCGTGTCCGTGAATCGCGATGCTCGTAAGGCGGAAACGCAGAGCGGCACTAATTCAATGATTGCCGTACATCTCGGCGCTTCAACTGTTCATTAAGGAAACATCTTAATTACCGTTCAGAATCCCATAAGTGGCCCATATATCGTTTGCCCACGACGTGTTCTCCATTATGGTTACATATGTGTCTTTGTATATATATATATATATATATATATATATATATATATATATATATTGCTATATACATAATATAATTGTCAATGCGGGTATCGAGCTTGTCCTGGGAATTTTGTATCTCGATTCTCGAACGTACGAATTTTTCTTACACCGTCGCGACGCCCGACGTCGACGTCGACAGTAGCTGCTTGGAGAAAAATTCGGGATTCAATTTCTCATGCGCGGAAACGAGTGTTTGACGTACGAAATTTCAGTAGTCGGAACGAACGAATTTTTCGTGAATTGTCGGGTATTTAGAAATTTTCTATATTTGAGGGAAACAAATTTTTTTTTTTTTTCCCCTGATATCCATGGTAATTTCGGGTGAAAAATAGTTTTCGTAATACACGTTTGTATACGCGAGCCGTCGGCGGAGAAGAAAATAAACGTGGGTGGTGAAAGGGAGGAAAAGAAATAACGACCGAGGCCACGCTGTCGCGACCCTCGGGTTTCTGAAGTAACGTGCAAATATTAGCATATGGATGAAATTCGCGAGATTTACGGAAATATGACTCGAGCCGAATTTTGGGTTCCTTTTGACAGACATAAGGAAAAAAATTTGACGTTTTTTTTTTTTTTTTGAAATTAATTTTTTTTTTAACCAAAACTCCACGTACATTCTGTGCCGATACACTTGGACCTAAATGCAGTCCTTGCTATTGAGCGTCTACCTGTCTGTTGGGTATTGTCTTGGGAATACGTAATGGCCGTCTGAGGCCACTTGGTATTCGTCAAGCGACATCGACGTAACAACTGAAGAAAGAGAGAAAAGCATAGAGAATGTAGTGGCAGTTTTAGCCGGGAGTTGGTAGTTGGTCTTAGGTAGTTGGTAGCATTCAGTTGGGACTTCGTCGGGAGACCAACTGCAGGAGGATTTTCTTGGACCGTGCGAGGACGCGAGGTGTCGTTGGAAATAATAAAATAGAGGCGCGGCCGTTTTTGTACTACGAACTTCGTACCGGCTGACGCGACATTATTTCTCTAATTTTATACTCACTTTTTTGATTGATTGAAAAATTTTGGAAAAACTATATTTATGCCGATCAGACTGTCGCTGGCGTCCAGTTGGGACTTCAGGGACCAACTGTAGGCTGCAGTCTTGAATTGTGCTAATGTTGCTTCTACTGTGGATAGCATTTTTTTTTTTTTTTTTTTTTTTTCGTTCCTTAAGCTTCCTTTCCATGCACACGACATATTCGCCATGTTCGTTTTTTCACTTTGCAAAGGATTTCTTGCTCGCCCACGCTCGGCAAATAACCTGTACACATGTAAACCAACCGGTTAGCACGTTTCTGTGCTGGTGGAATTAATGAATTTCGCATCCCGTACAGCACGGTAAATGGGTTCTATAGTCTCTTCGCGATAACTTTTAGGTGAAAGATATGTAGAAGAAAAAAAAAAAAAAAACCGGAAATGTGGGTGGGAAAAATGTTTTTTAAATACTCCGAATTGATGTGAAATTTTTGAATTTTTTTTTCTTCTATCGAATTTTGTATCCAAAATATTGATCCGCGTATCACGTACTGGTGAGAATCCCAAATTTTCGTGCAGCTAATTGCTACTGTCATTAAAACTGCATACGTGCGTGCAGCCATGCAAAGATATGTCCAAGATGCATCTTGGGACGTGACTTTATGCAATTTTTTTTTATTTTCATTTTTTTTTCTTTTTCCCTCCCCACTCGGTGCGTTCGCGCAAAATGGATCTTTGCGGTCGAAGAAATCTTCGTTACCCAGGTAACGCGCATCCTGTCAAACAGGATCTCGCTCATACGTGCACATGTGTACCAATTGAAACGCCACGTCCGTTCTACTTATCACCGAGTGGAAGTGACGACACTACGGCACATTTTCGAAGTCTCTTTCGTACAATAATGACTTCTTTCCCGCCCTTCATTCAAATCGCGACAGGAAGAACCGAACGGCTACCAATTTCAGTAGAAAGCGTCCAATGCCAAAAATAAGCCGTACATCGATATTCGCGTTGCACGTATGGAGCATAAGAAAAAAAAAAGTGCTGAAAATTGCGCGTCCTAAAAATCCCTAGAAATTAAAAAAAAAAATCACTAGTATTATTCTCACGGTCTGTATGATAATTATTCGAAATTTAATCTAATCGAGAGAAAATATATTTTTTTCTCTTTTTTTTTTTTTTCTGTCAATCCTTTTACTTGTTACTTGGTTGACGTATGTGTGCGTGCAAGGAATATCGCGAGTGTGTGGATTTTCTGACACCCAGTCAAGAGAAGCCACAAGAAAAGTTTGAGAACTGCTCGAACGTAGAAATTAAAAGCCTAGGGACCCTGGTTGTTAAACTTCTTACACGCGTTCCTACGTGCGAGACGGTTCACAATTAAATCGATGACTGCCGCGAAGATTAGTCTCGCGTTTTTTTTTTTTTTTTTTTTTTTTTTTTTAAAAAACAAATAAATTAAAATGTAGAAAAAAGGGGGGCATCTGACAAGACACAGGATTGCTGGGCTCGCTGCTCTTGCGTAATATAATGGCCGGGTTCTTTTTACCTGGTACAAAAGTAACGAGCGATCGACGCGGTTCTGACGGTGAAAAATCACTAGTAATTTTTTGAGCTTTTTACATAAACTTTTTGTACGCTCGACTCGCCTGGAATTTCTATTGTGCTACGTAAGTCTAGAGGAATTTTGGATCGCTTGAAAGAAAAAAAAAAAAAAAAAAACACATTTCTTTTTAACAAGCTCCAGGCGCGAACTTCTGATCTTCTACAGACGAGTCTGAACTGCTTACTGATAACCTCGCGACTCGTACCGACCTTATCAGTGATAACGCGTTACTTATGTTGAATCGAAACGTCGATCATCTTTCTTATCGTTATTTAACCTTTCGTGGACGAGCATATATTTTAACGTTTAACCATTTCTTACTTGAAGTTTTAATATTTATGTCGGTCCACGTGTTCGATGTATTTTTCTTTTTGACAGTTCGCGAACAATACAATCTTTGACAGATCGCACGTCGTTTTGCATAAAATAACGTAAGTTAATGCTTAAATAGAGCAATTAAACATTTAGTACAAAACCATTCACACGTATGCTTGTAACAAATATCTGTATACAGTGTCACGTGTATCTTGCCAGAGACGTCAATTTTCACGATCTGTCAAAAGAAGCACATCGAACACGTGGTCCGAAATATATGCCAAAGCAATACTGTAGACCAATATGAAGTCGATAAAATTGATTTCCCATCATCCAAAGGTTGACATTATCAAGCCCCTTGCTCAATACCGAAATTGCACTGTGGTCCATTTTCACATTTAATATCAAGAGATTGTACAGCATCCGAACCTATCGTGACACAGATTCTTCATTTGTGATTCAAATTGTCAGGTCAAACTGGTATTAAAGACCAACTAACTAACCGAGCATTGTCTTACATGTGGTACAGCTGGTGCAAGCAGGTATGTACCACGTGAAGTGTAGTAGGTCTGTTATCACATATATACATATATATGAACTTTCATGAGATGGCAAACATAGTTAGGCGTAGGATTGACCAGGTGTTCCGCAACCGCTGTCTGCCATGTTAAGCTCGACGTAGGCATTAATCAGTATTATTATAATTAATCGAGCAAGTCCAATACACATCGATTGAACTTCCGTTGGTTTAACAAACTTGATTTTTACGTAAATTTAGAAAAAAAAAATTTGAATTCATTTTATCTATAAAAAAATTTTTGTTCCTCAAAATTTATTTCGCGCCTTCCTCAAATTTTGCCCGAGCTACTCGTGTCGTTACGAGCCTCGACGTTCTCGTGCAATTGAAACGATGTTTGGTGCGCGAGATTAATAATGAACTTTTCTCATTTCTTATGAATTACCTCGAGCGTGAGCCTGGCTACGTTTTAGGCGTGACGGAATGTCGTTACAGGCTGTTTCAAAGCTCACGGTCTCTTCTTACGCGCACATCATCTCCGTGCAGCCTCGTTCCACGCAGTTACAAATCTTTAATAACGTCTCGTTGGATACACGAAATGAATTTATAGTGACTCGTTAGGCGCGCATGCGCGTCACGAGAACGCGAGGCAATTATCATTATTCCATGCTGGATTAATTGCCGGATGATTGGATGAGAATTTTCGAACGCTATATGTATATCTAGCAACGTTACATAGGTCGACGAATGATTGACAAAAGCTGAAAAAAAAATTGGAAATATGAATCATCAGTCGTTACATCCAATTGCATGCAAGTCATATATTTTATACATAGTAAACGATATATTGACGAGTTATTACCAAGTAAATTATATTATATTATTATTGTGTATATATATATATATATTTGTATATCAGCTGATATATCGAGGCTAAAAGAAAAAAAAAAAACATTTCCAAAATATATTCATCGGTCATTATAGCTACGTATATATTTATATACTAAGTACAGTACGTTGCAAGAAGTACAGTAAAGCTTCGACGCACGAGCCACGTTCTAGAACACAAGAATCTAACAATCAGGCTAGACTGTACCTGCGACTTACACACGAGTGTTAAAGCTCGCGCGCGGAATCCTCGAGTCTCCTGTAAATTCATAATCGCTCCAGCCAGGACAGTCGCGTGTGAACGACGCTTAAAAGCTCGCGAGTCCACAAGCTGCCGAGCATAAGACAACCTCGCAGCCTCCGCGACACAGTGCAAGATGTGCTGCAACCCGTTGAACCACGTACAAGGGCAAAAAATGGATCCGTAACTCGAGCCAGATGCCGCACAAAGCGGACTTGTTGCTGAGGGCCGGATCGAACGTGAAAGGAGGATAGAAGAAAATGGTTGATGAAAAATAATAATGACGGGCAGGGTGGATAAAATCGAGAGTATCGTTATTATTATTATTTGGGAAAAGGAAGATGAGGAAAATTTGTATCTGAAAATTTTATCGACTGCAGGGTAGAGAATTTATAATATATATATATATATATGTAATTTTCATTGCTTTGCTCGTCTCGTTTGCGACTGTCGAATTTGTGCGCTCGCAATGAGAAATTATGCGACTTTGCCGTTTCTGTTGTTTGTTTCTGCTTTGCTCGACGGAAATCGTACACCCGGTATATCAGCCGCGTAAGCGTTACCGCAGTACATGCTGCTTGCGCGTTACACGAGTCTTCGCTTTGAGACTCCGTGGTTGCGCGGGCAACCTGTGCGATTTTGTATTACTCGTTTCTTTGCTTTATATCGACGCTTGTGCCCGTGTATTTGTCAGGCGGGAACTACAGGCAGTTTCAAAGACCAGCGACATTCGCGAGGCACAGCCGAGCAGGTGGTTGAGGAATTATTTTTTAAATAATTCTATTGTTGTGACAGTCGAGACAATCGCGTGTACTTGGCTGATTATCGATTATCAGCGTCAGCGGTATTTCTGATTGGCGATGAATGAAGGAATTGGTGAGTTAAAAAAAAAAAATTTTTTTTTGGGACCGAGGAAATGGGTGAAGCTACGAAAAAATGGACCCGGTAGATACGGTCTGAGTGGAGTCAATGAACTTTGGATTGAGAATGTAACTCGTTATTCATGCACGCTTTGCTTGGGTAATTAAGAGGCATTTATAATAAAAGGTCGATTATGTGGACGGGTTAATCGATCATTGAATGTATTGATTAGTCGGTGCGATGAATAATTGATTTTACGTAGGTAAAAAATTTTTGATTTTTTTTTAATCGAAAGTCCGTTGTACCTGCGTGAAATTTGTTTATTGTATAAAATCAGGGATTGTGAATTTTTGTCTGGTCGTTGACTGTTTTGTCACTCGATTCTCTTGTCTTTCGTTGACAGCTACGGGAATGGGAAAACGAACGGGTATTGAATCCTTGGTATTTATTCGCTCGGTGAATTTCGTCCGTAGTCGTGAAATGTGGGTAAAATTAATTTTACGAGAAATAGTAAAGAGTTGCGATTGAGCGAAGAAACGTTGTGCGTGTACAGCAAGGCTGTTTGCGCGATCGATAAATCCGTTGTCTAACTTACCGACGGCGATAAGAGTGCAGATAAAGAAATACGAGCGTCGAGCGAAGGCAATGCGAATTGACGAAGTGCACGAGCGCTGAATCGCATTTACGCAAGTTCTCGAGGCGCTTTGAGATTTCCGGCGGAGTCTGGCTTTCTCTCGTTTCACCCAAGAGTCGGTGGTCGCCAATAAAGTCCATCCCGGTGGGTCTGAGGCCTCGAGTTTCATTCTCGTCGTCTACCCGGGGCCCATTGTTTAACTTCCGTCCCTGGATACGAAGGCACGAGTGGCTGTAGGGTAATCGTATACATATATGAGGTTCGGAACTGAAAAGCGGAAGAAGCAAAAGAAGAGACGACCCCATACGCGTATAAAAATTGTCAAAGTTCCGGTTCTCGATACCCGGTGCCAAAACCCCTGCCTACGAGGACGCGTTCATTTGCGAAATGAGGACGTGACAGACGATACCCACTTTTAAGGCTGTTAGAAAAAAGATGTTCAATGCACCAGCCAGGCCTGGGACACTTCAGTTAGGTTAGGTAGGTACCTGATTGGGTACTTGGCGAGGATCCTGTTTGAGGCCCTTTACTTCTACCCTGGATGACAGGATATAATGTGCTCATGGGAAAAAAGGGTTGTGGACCCACGCCCATTTTTCGGGAAGGAGGTAGAAAGACTGCCTGATATTGGCAAAGGATCTTGTTGAAGGGCAGATGGTCTTCGGGAGGATTCTCAGATCGGATGCTGATTCTATGAGGATCCTATGGGGATCTTCACCTGGGACCATGTGGACCCAGGTCTCTTCTAGGAGGTGTTGGTAGATATTATGTGGGATGGGAATGGGGACCATGTCTGTGGGAAGTTAAGGAGACACGTGTGATGGTACGAGAATTCAATCGAGTATGGCGATGCGAAATGATGAGGGACGTTGGGAACGTTGAAGACGTTGAGGCGCTGAAGGCGTGCGGTGTCCCTAGTTCGCTATCTTATCCAAGGCGAGCGTGGCCGCACGAGTGTGAAACAATGAGGTCGCCATGTTTTTCTTTCGCCTTCGCACGCCGACTGAAACGGCTGAAACGGCTGAAACTTACTGCCGTATAAGCCTGCCTTCCTCCGAGTTGGGTGCTCTCATCCGTGACGCCCTACCTTCACTTATAGCATAAGCTGAATAGCTGAATAGCGTCTACTTATAATATAATCTAAGCCGCCGCGCGATACCGACGCTCTGAACTCGCGCGCGAACTGTTCCTTCGTGAGAAATCATCCCCTGGCTGTAAACAAACGAGAATATCTCGAAAATTATGAGTGAGTCAGCCGTATGATGCATTTCTTGAAAGAGATTAAACTCCATTCAGATACAGATAAAAATTAAGTGCGCGTGAAATTCCAGAAACAATGGAAACTTAAATGATTTTTGTGATAGCTTGTTTTTCATAATATTAGGATTATTTGGATGGTTTTTATATTTTTGTTTTTCAAAGATTAGATAAGATCATCATTGATCCGGGATCAAGTCGCAGGTAACACGGACGGGCGGATACGCGTAAATTAATGGGTGCCTTTAGACCTGTTGTAAAAGTCTCATGAGTTATATAGGAAACGTGGGAACGCGATGATCTACATAGACTTTCACTTTCGCCAGTCAGTATCGCGATCTTGTCTGCATCATACATTGGATTATCTGAAGTGAGAAATGTCGATCAAGCAGATCGGAAGATCTACGGGTAACTATCAGCGTACGCGCGACAATACCGACCGCGCCGTTGGTAATGTAGAGCATGTATCATGCGGGTGTCAGTGGCTGCTTTACCGACACTAAGTAAATCTACAGTACCATTATCGACCGAGTGAACTACAAATCGCTTATGAATTTCCATGAAATGCGTCAGGCGCTGTATGTCGAGCAATGCGGACAAGAAGCTACGAGGAAACCCGGTATAATCGAGGAATGTCGTAACTGCGGAAAAATCGATGCAGCGCGCCTGGCAACGGAATGTCGCGGTACCTGCAATGATAAATTCTAATTGCGCACACTTTCCAGGAATTCGAGAAAATTATCTGGAATAATACAAAGGTTTTTCTCGTGTCGAATGCTCAGTGCAAAAGAGAAAAGAGAGACAGCAGTGCATCGTACATTCCGCGTACGCAGTTAACGGCATTGTTCGATTATACAATGACCAATCAGTTTTAATAAATCAGAACTCAAACGTGAACGTCAGCTGACTCATTCTGAGAAATGGCGCCACCAGCAGCTACCTTGATCAGTCAAGCGTGACTTTTTGGTGCGATGTTAAAAACAAGCAATCCCCACAGCTCTAATTTTTTTTTTTTCCCTAAACACCCACAAAACACCCATACCACAATCCTCCTAGTTTTCTTCACCCTACACTCTTTTCTTTACACATTTATCTCGTTCTCAGCGAAAGTAACTTTCCCCTCGCGCTCTCTCACGGAATTCCATAGAAACCATCACGACTCCAAGGATCCTGCCTTCACCCGCCAGCAAATATTGAAGTACCGCGAAGTCCAAGATTCCGAGGACTCTGCGAGGCTCGAGTCGTATCTCCCCTAAGTCCAGTGGCGTAAAGGCTGATGAAATTTTCAAAAAATTTAATATTCTCAACAATGCCTATCCTCGTACAGTCTCCCGCAAAAATTCCAACAACTCCCACAAACCCCATACACGCACAATACGTACAAACTAGACAGTTTAGAAGTCGCGGTATCACTTATCGTTCGATAAACCGGTACTCGGTTCCGACACCTTATTAAATAAAATTGTCCATTGGCGTAGACCTGATCCTCGTCACGGAACTCCGGACTGCTCTAATACGCTATTAATACTCGCATTCAACATCGTACCAGGTAAATTAACCAAAGGCCAACCAATGGTCTACGACAATGGCTGACTCGCGTGCGCGACCCGAGCCTACAGGACTGTGTACAGCAAAGAGAAAGAAGAACTCTCTTTTCTCTTTAGCTTGCTTCTCCTTTTCTCTTCTCTCCTACATACTCCTCTCTACTCTCGCGTGTCTCTACTGCCTCTCGGAGGTCGATAACCTTCATCAGGATCGGGCCTCATGTCCAGCATCACCTATCGGACGGGTTGAGAAGCTCATCTCGTAATCAGAATTCCACAAGGGAGTCACTTGGTGGGTGATTCAAAATCCCCGATTTGATTAGAAAAAAAAAAAAGAAATCCTAAAATCGAACGGACTTTCAGGGTCGTTCGGAAAATTCAAAATGGCGGAACTACTTTTTAATATCGTATTGTAGGGGGCGCTGCTGCTACGTTATAGGGATATATATATATATATATATATATATATATATATATATACACTATTTCGCAATAGGTATGCGCGCTATCGTGACGCATCGAGTTTATGAATATTAATGATCATTATTCTGATTTATAAAGATCCCAAGCGTTCCCCGTCAGCAATTACCTATAACTGCTACCTCGTGAAACGTCTGTCCGTAGGAACCTTGACTAATCCAAGTAAGCGGAACTCGAATGGGGTTAAAAAAATATGGTAAAACCTTCATCCATCCTTACGCCAGTGTATGACGGCGATCGAAGGTACTGAAAGACGGCGATGAGAAACGACGAGGATTGACGCGAGCTTACGGAGTGAAAGTCCCTGAGGAACTTTCTCGTTCAAGGTCATCGTCTTGTTCGTCCCCGACGAATAAAACGACGATCGATCTCGGACCGAAAATCCAGTGACTTTAATTCCTGGCAGGTGAAATATCGAAATTCAAAATTTTTTAGACGCATAAAAAAAATCCAAAATATTCTATCCTCCATTTTGTTTTTCATTTTTTTTTTTTTTTTTACAATACCTCTGACAATACTTTTACGTACTTCGCGAATGGGACCGATCAGGATCCGTGCAGTCGACCTTCTTCTCAGAGGGTTCAGGTGTCATATATATATATATATATATATATAAGTCCCAAGACAAAGTGTACGTATAGCACGCGGTACAAGGCCCCGAGGCAATCACGTGCGTCTTACAAAGGGTGTTGCCGAAGTGCCGACTCTGTCTATTCGCGAGGATAAACCCGTCCGACGTTAACGTATCGTTTGCACCGCGAAAATACGGCAGCGTGGTATAATTTGGGCCCTGCGGTTAGTCAAGGCCCCGTTAGGTCCCAAAAGTCTCGAGGATGACTTTACTTCGGTGACAATGGAACTTTGGACGTTCCGTTCTATCAGCACTGCCTATAGTATCGGCTGTGTACTGCGCTATGATGTTTAGTATTTACACTATAGTAGTCTGCTATACGTACTATAGCTTGTTACTATTATACATTGAAATTCTCGTAGGTCATCGATCCAGCTGCCCTTATGCACATTTTTACTCTTCTATCTCGCCCAGCCAATACTTCACGTATCTACAGACGGACCCAACTTTACACGGTGAATCTTCGGTACAGCCGAGCTCGAGTCATAAAGACCAAAGACGGATACCCATTGTTTCAGTCGAGTAGACCGGCGCCTACGTTTTCTGCCTTTAGCCGCTGCCACCAGAGCGGCAATTTGTCTACGTCCTAATAGAGGGCACAGGTTGCCACGGTTTGTCGTTACCGACGGGTGTTGCTGCTGCGGAAGATCATTTTATGGCAGCCACTTCGGAGAATGGCTATGAGAATGGTTGGCGTTGACGGTTTGGGCCCTAAAGAAAGGGGCCTTACTTTTAGTACCCAACCTTGCCGAACCTTTACTGTTGCGCCATCTACCACCGGTACAACGTCGGTTTGAGCGGGGACGTTGAGGATGGATGTGAAATATATGGTTTAGAATTTTTCAAAAATTCTTTCTTTTTCTTTTCTTTTTCAACGTTGATCGATCGTCGTGTGGTTTATTTTTGTGTCACTACTGAACCATTATTGACGGGGTTGGTACGATTTATTTTTCGAATGACTTTTAGCTTCATGTCGGCAATTGGCTCTTCTCTGCTTCTCGCATCTCCGCCATCTTTTTTTTCTTGCGAGTTTAGCTAGATACTAGACAGTAGTGCCAACCCACGTTCCACTCGTCGGTAATCGGAAACGGAAATGGATACTTGGTAGGCGTAGGTCTTTTTTTTTTTTTTTTTTGAATATTAAAAATATTCTGTCTTTCGTTATAGCGATCGATACTCCAGCGTGGGCTTGGGTAACCCTAATCAATTTAACGGGTGATAACGAGATTGCGCAACGCGGAAGCGTCACCGGTAGCCGTTTCGAAATTCTCTTGAAACTGGCCAATGAACCTTTCTATTTTTTTTTTTTTTTTTACTATTCATTACTTTTTCTTTACCTGCGTACGAGCACGCGTGACAATACACAGAGTGACTGGGGACGAGACGAGGCTTCGGTCCAGACTAGACTTTGCTTTTCTTTTCTTATGCTCTGCATGCGTACGTAAACGTCCTATATGTAGAACCACGTATGCATATACGTGGTGTAAAAATAAATGAGAATTTATCTAATCTCGACGAGTAAGAAAAAAAAAATTTTTTCTTTTAAAAAACTCTAACCATATCTTTTACGGTGGGTAAATACGAGGATTGCCGTAATAATTTTTCGTTTACGTGAAATTCGAAAATTCGTCGTCGCGATTGTTGGCGATAAGACGATATGAATTTTTTTTCATACGAATCCTCCTGGAAATGTCTCATCCACAGCTGCGTCCGTGTCTCGGATACGTTTTTCTTTTTTTTTTTTTTATAGAGAATTTTGAAAAGTCAAGGATGAGAAAAATTGTCGAATTTTACGTGTAATTTCATTCAATTTAATTCAACCGAATTAAAGGCTGCAGCTGCATCTGCGCCTAGACACTTTTTACAGGTTACTGTCCTATGATAATAATAATCATAATAAATCGTTAATCTACAACGTTGAATCGCAACTGCAGCTGCGTCTACGTCTGTGCCAATATTTGGCAGACAGTCTCGCCCAATCGTATAGGATGAATCGCAGTCTGTCAAATTCTAAGGCGTCTCTTGTTGTCTGGGTTTTTTTTTTTTTTTTTTTTTATATAAATATCACTAGGAATCTTACCGATCACGTTACCAATCAATAGGTATTGGTAGATATTTAGTTACCTTCGTATATACATATATATATATTCTTAGAAAATACGTGAAATTTGTTCGATCCCAACCCGATCTTAGCCGATCAAAGAATCTCGGGTAGCGAAGAGTCGACGATTGGAATTCGTCGATTAATTAATTTGGCCATTCGATCGTGCGGGCCTATTAAAAATTATAATCCTGGCGTTATAGGACCACTTCCTAGAAGACCTTTGATCAACGTACGATTTGGCTGCAAGGGACTGATTTTTTTTTTTTTTTTTTTTCCCTCTTTAATTTTAACCCATAAAAGACACACGGACACCCGAGGAAGAACCGTAGTAAACGAGTAGGACGATTTATTTCTCGCTAATTTTTCGTATCCTCAACGTTCGTATCCCAGCGCGATGCCTCGTGACGATCTTCACAGTCCGTATTAATATACGTCGTTGGGCTACCACGTGATTGGCAATAATAATCAAGCGAATTGTAAGCATCGGTATTTATTAGATCGTCGATTAAGAATCAAATGAAACGAAATATTTATTAGATAGTGAAAAAAAAAAAAAAAAAAAATTTGATAGTCAATCTCGCCTGCTATTGTACGCGGGTTATTTTTACCGACTGTACCCAGCCTGTTACCATACGGGTGGAATACCGATGAAAGGGAAGCGGCGGCTATGCGGCTTAGTCTCGTATACGAAGAATCGATCCAATCATCGATTTTAATAAGTCGACTCATTCCGTTGTAAAATTACGAAAGGGATGAACAAAGGGAAGTCGATATTAACACCGTAGTTAATAACAATGACAGGTTAATAAGGAGGATTTTTTTTAAGAAGACATCAATGCCCGCTCGGCTTTGGAATGAAATCTGGCAGTGCGTGGATGCGCGTTGGCCATATTGAATTTTTGTTTTTTCTTCTTCTTTCTCGCCTCAAAAATTCATGGTACAGTCGCGTTAATAAATATTACGCGCGGACGACGGTATAAGAAAAAGTATCGATGAACGTCGTTTGTATGTTTATTGCATTTTAATTAATGCATTAAAAAAAGAAGATCGGTATCGAGCCGAGTATGTAAAATATATAATTCAAGGGTCAATCGGTTTTTTTTTTTTACACGTTTGCCAAATTCTTTCGAAACGTTCGATCGAGTCACGGTTATTTTGAGATCGGCGATCGGTCGCTATCGGTTTTTCGAATTGATAATTTTTTTTTTTTTTTCTTCTTTCCGAACGGAAGCACAGTTAGATTTGGGACGGAACGTTCTTATTGAAGGTTGCTCAAGAAAGATAACGGCACGCGCGACGCCCACGTGGAAAGAAAGGAAAAAAGGATTGGGGCCTTATGGGCCTTACGGTGCATTCGAGAACTAATCCTGCTAGGCAGTAGGTGGTAGTTGGCTATATTGGTACAGGCTGCTTCAGGGATTATTGTAAGACGAAGTTTGCCGCGAATCAACTATTAGTTTGATGCGAGAGGCGATAAGGAGGAAGATACTTTATGGCGGTAATTTTGAATCTGGGTATGACGCAACGACGAAATTTCAATTACGCCGTAAGACAAAAGTCGACAGTGATTGTTGACAAGTATGTACGTGAGTTTATATATATATATATCAAGAAATCACAATGGCGGACGGGTATACCGCTGGACCATTAAAAGACGCGCGCTCTCCATAAAATATTTTATCCGGTTTGCGGATCGATTTGAAATCTAAGTGGGTCTGGTTTGAGTCCGCGAAACCCGCCTTTTTCGGCGCACCAAATTCATAAATAATGGCTAAAGACCTGGCGTCCCTCGTGCATCACAACTTGAATTTGTAGTCTTTAAACCATTTAAGGTTTTTGCTACCGTACGGCGTTTCGTGAGTTTCGAACAATCGTAAATAACGATCGTTTCCAGAATTGGCCGGCAATCGTCCATTCGTGAATCCGTCGAGATAAAAATCTCATTGCTGTTATTATCTTATATTGGGATAAAAAAAATTTTTTTTAAAAAAACCCAAAAAAAAGGAAACAAAAAAAATGATAAAAATTTTATGAGCTATCGTATATTTGTCTTTCTCTTTCTCGTTCTCGGACTGTTCGCCTAGATTTGCATTATTCGCCTGATACTGAATAGACGTCAGTCGCGTAATGCCGAGATGTCCTTTAAGAGACGAGCGAGCAACAGGCAAGACATAATTTTAGCCAGTCTTAGACATATAACGGTAAAAGCACACGAGAGCCGATAACACTGACGGTCAACCGGCGGGCTTTTTGAATATTTTGAAAAATTCAAACCATCCGCCACAAGCATTTAGACCAACGTGCACGAGACGATATAAAGGCCCAAGTCATATTGGCTGACTTTTATAAGTTAGGTTAGGACGATCCAAACCCTAAGCCGGTTTCATAGATGAAGGCAGATAAGTAAATTCAGTTCGTGTCGCTAAGTGTTTTGGTCTAACAGTGCGAGAGAGAGGGGGAAAGCTAAAGATAAAGTGAGACAAGAGAGGTAGAAGCCTGAGAGAGAGGAAAGAGAAAGAAAAATAGAGAATAACAAGATAAAGACTAAGAGAGAATCTTGAAGGAGAGAGAGAGAGAGAGAGAGAGATCTTTTCGAGCGGATCGGCCGGTAATCTTATATGCTAAGAAACTGGTTTCCGTGCAACGTGTTGCGAGCAGCGCGCAAAACAAATTAATAATAAGAACATCATAAGCGAGTTCCAAGGCTGTCCAAGATGCGTACAAGATGTGTACCGGGTGTCTAAATAATATTTGTCCTTCTATCCCGTGGCTTTAGGTGTTTGCGGTTGAGAAATTGGTTTGACGATTCGAACAACGAAAAACGATGGTTTCTTCAAGACGTCAGTAGTAATCAAGCGGACTACTCGCGATCCCATTGGTCCCCGGACGTTCCTCTGTTACGTATATCGAGCTACGTATGATCCGAGTGAAAAATCTTTTAACCAATATTACCACCCGATAGACCGTAATTATCCTTTCAGGCTTTAATTAAGATTCCAGCGGTTATTATCACTCGAATAAAAGCTTCTTCCAGCGACCGTGACTCGGCCGTGGCGCTGCGTTTAGTTTCTTAAAGCCTCGTTCACCGCGCCACGTCGTCCGCGCGACGCGAGCTTAAAGTCGGTAAATACGGACGCCTCCTAGTTGAATATTTTACAACTAACGGTTGAAACCTTTCGCGCATGCGCGCAACGTAATTCTCACGCGAATCAACACTGGGACTTTGTTACACTTTCTTTCTAGTGTTTCACGTAAGAAGACATATCGATTCCAGTACACAATTTTGTGCTTGTGCATCTAATCGTCCATTGTAATGTAATCGAGGTACGTGACCTAATGGTCCAATATTGACAGTCGATACACGTACCGCGTCTTAGCTTCGTGACAACAATGTGACAGTTGTCTCGCGCGATGTTTGTGTGCTTGTAATATTCGCGGTTATCTAACTGGCGCCTATGGGTCGATTGAAAATTCACGACACGCCATTAACAATGCAGCGTAACGTAAGGTAGTCCGACACGCGACCGCAGCGCCATCTGTTAACCGCCAGTGAAACTCAAATGGCATTAACTAACCCATAATTAGCATCGTAAACATAACCTTTTTTCGATGTTAGCAAATCGAATGAAGTTTTAGAAATTTTACTAATTAGTTATGTAACGAGTGTGTATATATATATTTATGGGTATATACATACATATATATGTATATGTTATCCCATGTTAAAGACTCCCGAGACATTTGCATGCAACGCGACAACAGAATGCGGCAGCGTTTCTTCGAGCGACATATTTCCACCAATCCCGTTCGTTCCTTGTTGGTCGCACGGGATTCCAGATACTCCGACTATGTATAATAATGGCGTCGTTCAGTAGTCGCGGATTGTAAACGTTGGTCCACATGTGCCCGGTGCTCGCGCCAACGACAGACGCCTTGAGCGATGAGTATCATGACGTCGCGACGCTGTTGCCAATTAATTATGTTAATTAAATTAGTACTTGTCCATATCCTTACACTCGCCATATTATCCTTCAGCCTTATCCACACGTTGTTCACCCTCAAGCACAGTTCACAAGTCGTATGCTGTCACAATACCGTAAAGATTTGTTTCCACGCCTTAGACTACCTAAAACATACCTAGATGCGTAACCCGGTGTAACGATACTTTTAAAGCCTAGTTCACAGTGCACTAATTTTTTTTTTAATTACATAACAGTGTAACTCGTCGACAATTTTTATTATTAAGATACTTAAGCCTCGTTCACAACCATCGCTATCTTGTCGCGTTGTACAAATTTGAATACCTTAGGTACCGTTCACACGTAACACCGTCTCGCTCGGTCCAGGGACGAAGATCTTCTCGTAAACACTGCGTGTCTGTCAGCAATGGCTGACAGCAGGTATAAGACGGTCGTCCAGATTCCGGAGATCCAAGGATCCGCCATTTATGATTCTTCGCGTGGGTATATATGTACTTATTATATATATATATATATATATATATATATATATATATATACACATATATATAATGACAGCACTACCACTCTAACCTCGTAATCCATTTACGATCTCGAGATATCACTCTCTTTTGATCCTGGCCTCTACGCATCCTCCAGACGGTCCAGGTCGCCGATCCAGCCCTGCTGATAGCTTCAACGCACCAGGAATGCCGCAGTGCGTTCTGCTGACGGCAATTATAACCATGATTCTCGATCTCCACTCCTGAGGCTGGAGATCCTCTTTACGAGAACCTTACTCGAGATATCGTTCCTGGCGATTAATGGTCCACGACCAGTTACCGGAATGGACCACTCGGTTAGTGATACGGCTAAAGTGCACTGCGCTGAAAGATAGGATAAAACTGGAACCACTTATACTCGTGCCGTTTGTACCTTGTTATATATATATATATATATATTTTCTTTTTCTTGGTCCCTTATGCGATTTTTGGAAATTTTATTTTAAAAGCTTCTTTTCTTTTTTCAATACTTCCATTCACGTTGCGGTTGCTGCCACGAGGACTTCTTTTGAATATTGCGTTGCTACGAAAGGACTCGTTGCCTTCTTTATGGTGGGAATTGGCCGTGGGCACTGCGCATGCGCGGTGAACGATGTAGAGGACGCTGCAAACGTCATAGGGGAATATTGGGAGTTGGAGAATCCATTAGGCGCCTGATAGCAAGGACGAGGGATTGGGACTGGGGCTTTAATGTATGGGGGGTTTAAAAGTGAAAATGGTTTTTTTTTTTTCGTTTTTCTTTTTAACATCTTATTTGTGTGTTTTACATTTGATTGGTAAAATTGTTTGGACTTTTCTTGTTTTTCGTCGCAATTATACGCGCGAGCGTCATGTATTATTAATATAAAGAAAAGGGACTGGTAGACTCGCCACTTCTATCGCCAGTTTACGTTCGCGAATACGACGACTCACTTTGATCGGAAGCAGCGACACTTAAATGCCCGAGACATGCTTGAAGTCTGAAGCGTGGCAGATGCACAGCGGGACTTCACTGCAAACTGGTCGCAGTTGCATTCCAGTAAGAAGAAGCGTTTATGTTATTCGCGTTTCTTGTACAAGAATCGGGACGAAAATCATATGAGTCCCCGAGTACGTTATCGAGCGCAAGATACCAGCAGTAGAATTACAATGGTACCTGAAGGATAAAAAGAAATTTTTTTTTTTTTTAATTATTTTGAAAAATCCAAAAAGTCGAAAATATAAATCAACAATCTTATTCCGGTCGTTATGCGAGACACAGAATCCAAAGTAACGGGTCGGTGGTGAAAAATTAAATTAACTGAAGTTCACCCCTCATATTTGCAATTTTATTTATTTTTTTCTTTTTTTCATTTCAGGTAAGCTCACACTCCTGCGGATGGACTACACTCTTGTCAAAAACAGGGTGGACCATAATGCACCATCATCGCAAGATAACCATCTGGGTTCGTTAGCAGGTTTGAAAGCGACTGTTAAAAAATACGAGTCGACACTGCCGAAACGTCGTAACTACTACGTGGCTTTACGAACTTGTTTCATAAGTTGTATACGTAGAGCTAGATGAAAAAGGAGAGATTAGAAAGATACACGTGTCGTCGGAAAGATTGACAGATTTCTTTAATGCTCGAGCACTCGGATAAAAATCGCGTAATGGACGTCACTCCCGTGAGCCGTGCCACTGCGCATGCGCATGACAAAGATCTAACACGAGATATTACAGTTTGGCGTGTAAGACGTCTCGAAAGTAAGAAACAAAAAAAGAAATAATTGTTTGAAATAATTTTGTTGCTATTTTTCATAATATTTTCGAGTTTCAGCAGAATCCGTCCACGTCGAGATATTCGATATCCGTAAGGTCCTTTACGCGCGTCTCGATTTACAAAAATAAAGTGGACCAGGATATTTTTTATTTTTAACGATTTCTCGTCGACTATTTTTTTGAAATTTTTTTTTTCCTTTTTGGTCAACAAAAATTCGTTGATACTTTTATTTCGTGTCACGTGCTACTTCTGCTCAGTAGGATGTCAATATGGCGTCTGGACGAGCGAATGGCTTATTACATAGCATTGAAACCTTAAGGGTCGTTCACTTGGTTTAATGTTTGTCCCAAGTCAATGTATGCTCCTTGTGTAGCTACGCATGCCGAACCAAACATTTTGCGATTACTTCTACCAGCTGCCGTTAGATTCGTCAGCTAGATAGCGCCACCGTCGCGCCGCTCCATTCCCATCCAGGACTCCTTGTTTTACAAGTTGTTTTACAAGGCTAGGATCCTTAGGCCACATGCTGAGCGAAGCGTCTACCTATCTCTTCTAGCAGCGCTGGGGACCCTTTTGTTCCTTGAGAGTCCTGCGGCTTGTCGTCGCTTTGAAAACTCGACTTATACTAGAGTCCACTGCGCGCTATACACAATAGCGCACGACCAATAGAAACGCGACCGGTTGTCGTTACCATTTTACGGTGGTGCCTGAACCTTTTTCAAAAACTACAACCAAAATTTATTAGTACCCAGGTCGCTGAGTTGTGAACCAGCCTTTTTGTTTACCATCGACTTTCCTCCTACATTCGTTTACGTCTTCACCTCAATTTTTGCATTTGCATTTTTTTTTATTACAAAATTTTCTTTCCATTCTTCCTCATCGTCCACCGTCTTCGCTGACTCGAAGCACAACGTTAATTCGTCGTAACAAGTGAACGCGGCTTAAATTCTCGCTTCTAACAAAACCCCCAAGAGCACACGACGTCCCATCCGAATCAGTTCTCGTTTCGAATGCGATACAATCCATAAGCTTGAGTTTTATAATGAATAAAGCATCGTGCACCAGATACCGATGTTCCCAGACGTATAATTTCATTTATAATCCACGCATTAATCCACTTCTTCCAGCCATCCTCTCGGAAAGTCCTTTGGATGACAGGGAACGTTATACGCGTCGGCCATATTGCCCCTATACATATGTATACACACATACAAAATCAGTATGTATTATCCACCCAGGACCATCAACGTTCCCAGCCCATCGAACAAGGATCTTCCTAAGAGTGACTAGTATTAAAAAAAAATCACTAGATTGAAAAAAAAAGACACTAGGATTCCCCCTGCAAAACGATGTATGAGTAGAAAAGAAATTGTTAAAAAAAATTTTTTTTCCCCGTCACTTTTTCCTGGTTTATCAAAATCCCGATCCTCGCAGTCAGCAAGGATCCTTCGAGAGGTCAGAACGTCCAGGTAGGTTATACGTATATATAGTAATATTGTACACAGTCAGAAAGTGAATCCACGTCGTCCTACCTCCCAGGCACTCTCGTCCTTTTAATGCAGGCTCTTTTGTTTCCCGCGTGGATCCCCAGCCGAGATCCTATCTGGCATAAATAATTATCCTGGACCCAGGGCAGATGCTCTTACCCAAGGATGCCAGAGAGTCCAGAGCCACACGGTTGAGACTGTAGAAGCCCGATGATATTTTTCTTATTTTATCAGGAATTTACTTTATTCACTGATCCAATGAGCATCTGCGCATGCGCGCTTTACATGAACGTTTTTATCGCTCCGTCTCTCTCTGTTTCTTATTTACCTTTTCTCCCCCCCCTCTCTCTCTCTCTCTCTCTCACTCTCTACGCTCTTATATCTTAAATACCACAAATTCTTAGCCCCGAGCGGCTGCTTTAGTAGCGATAAAAAAATTTCAGCTCGTTACGCTCGACTCGTAATAAGAAATACTTCCGTCGACGTAACACACCTCCGTTCTGTCTTAATTAAAATGGCAGAATCCTTCGAGTCGTATCTATAGAGCGAGCCGGTACCTACTGCGCATCCATTATCCTGCGCAATGGCCGCCGCGCATGCGCTGTTGGCCTTCGCCGCCTAAACAAACAACGAGACGCAACGGTTTCTTTCGAGGATGACAAAGGGTCTTTTGTCTCATAACGATTTTATTCGTTTCGACAATAAACATGGAATTAGTGACGTTTATCGTTCAGCAGGGAGAATCCGATGTCAACCGATTGTCCTCTTGTATATTTATTTATGGCCGCTGAGTAATCAGTGACATTCAGTGCAGTCAACGGGTACGGAAGCGATTTTACGCCGGTCGTATTTTAACGTGTGAGACTTTTTGCAGATTTATACTACCGGCGTCTACTCCTTTATGTGGTTCACCCATCTGAATACATTGTAAGTATTGAATGGTGCATCCACGACCGCTGCTACGAATATTATTTTATGTAAAAATTTGAAAATTTCAATTCTACCATTATTTTTTTTTTTTTCGTTTCTTTTTTTTATCTTTCGACAAATTAAACTGTACGATTTCGCGATTCAAACGTGATTTCTTTGTTCGTGGAATCTCGCGGCAATTTTCTCAATGTTATTCGGCACCATTTAATTTGGACCGACCCGAAACCGTTTAGTTTCACGCTCGGGACACTAAGTGTGGGTTTCCAGTTATTTATCTGCATTATATATATATATACATTTTATAGAAGGTGAAATGTACTGCGTAATTACGAATTGCCGTGTGGGATCGATTAAATTGTATCTAACGATAACCTGTTAAGGTTTTATTTTATTTATTTTTTTTTTTTATTTAATGCCATTCAAAGTAACAGCCGTTTGCCTCCGTCGGATCGAAGTAAATAAAAGTGTATAAATATACAACAGGGAGAAAGCACGTATAGGTTTACAGGTTAGGTGAGGGTATAGAGATACGTTATTTCTATCTATTTTATTTTTCTGCACTTTTATTCGATCTGACCTGAAAGACAAATTATAGGCTGCGTGACAACTGGACAGTCTATACGCGTGCACGTGGTTTATGGTTGTCCTCGGGGGACAGTTTTGAGAATTTAAAAATCTTGGTATATTTTTCAAAATTCCTTGTCAACTCAGTACATGCCTTTGATTTTTTCGTGACAGTGGTCTGATGTGTCATTTATATACTTGTACACATATGTGTTGTATATACAGGGTTATTCGCGGCAAAAGCACCGGCTGAAGTTGGACGCGATTGAACGATTCCGTTAGTCAAGAGTTAGTTGAACAAATGTAAGATTGTGAAGCTCAGGATGTGAACGATGTTGTATGTTAATTTTAATTTTTTTTTTAATTATACAACACTGCGCAATTCACAATTGATGAAGTCATCTGTTTCTTCAGTTGATGCGTTTGCCGTGAATAACCAGGTATATATTTTCCGATGGTCTTGTACGGAAAGAAATGATGTGTCAAAAAAAAAATCAGCCTACCAAAACTCCCGTGGGGACTAGAAGGCCATCGATTGCCAGAAGAGCGATGGCGCTTGTCTGCCAGACATTCCTCGAGAGGCTCCAGGACATTGAATATCGGTAAGTCACGAAAATCGTTTATAATCATAAAACGCGATAGTCTTGCGTACCAGGCATAATTTCTTTTTGAAAAAAAGCATATATTTTTTACGTACGCCGAACTTCATGTTACTGAGGACTTTAAGCATTTTTAACAACAAAGTGTACTTTACGGTACACTTGATTGTACTTGAAACACACGTAAAGCCTTGTACGTGGTAAAATGATTTTTAAGGGGCCATCTCCTTGTTAGTAATCAATACGATTAAGTCACCTAAAGTCCACATTCAATTTGTACGTCAATCGCGTGTTATGTGACACTGTTTATAATTTAAGGGACTTATCTATGCAGCAAACTATAATAAGATACTCAAAATTATTAATACAATTATGCGATCTAGTGTCGAAGAATATTATTAATCAATTAATGAGCATCTCTGCAATTATGTAATTAATAAAGTATTTACTAGAAAATAATGTAAGTCCAAGTTCATTAGGCGTTCCTATGCGTTTCTTTGTGTTCTCGTTTTTCTCTCGTATGAGAGAAATATATTCCATTGTGATTCAACGTCTTCGTGGTCATACATCTTAGAGTCTATTGGAGTCGCTGGGATTTGGAGTGTTCCTGGTAGCAGCTTTTGCAGCCCCAGTAGTCTTAGCAGCCTCACGCTTTCCGGCCTTAGCTGGATTTTCCGGAAATATCGCAGATGGCGAACAGCGCCTTCTGTTGGGGTTCTCTGGAACTAAGAAAAACGCCCCTCGCGAAAACTTCTAGTTCCGGAAAATTCCGCCAGATGGCGCTGTTAAGCACCTGCCATAGTTTCGGAAAATTCCGCCAGATGGCGCTAAAATAAAGTCCTATGTACGTATTTTCGCCAGGAGCATTTTTGTTAGTTCCGGAAAATTCCGCCAGATGGCGCTGTTAAGCACCTGCCGTAGTTCCGGAAAATTCCG
>JARQTG010000049.1:0-183368 GCA_030142615.1 Syrista parreyssii
AAACATAAAATATTATAACCCTTCCTATACTTCTTTTATAATGTAAAATCGTTAAATCAACTATATACTTTTCTCTCGGTGTAGCGGCGCAAGATGACCACAGTCACCATACAGCAGTACACTCGCTGGAGCGACGATTGCAATAAAGATAAATTGATTACTCAAAATCAGTGCATGTTTACCAAACTCCAATGCACTGTTTCTATTCTAAGGATAAATATCCTCGACTTATGCCAAAAATCAAATAAATCGGTCCACTCCTTTATAAGTAGATTATTAGATCTCTAAACGAAGTTTTCTACCGCTCAGTTTCATTTCGCACCACTCATATGCACAACGCAATTGAACGCATCTTATGCATCGCACTACCATTCTGTATTCTGCTACCAGAAGATTGTCTTCGCAACAGTATAAAATTATATTTTTGCCTTTAGCCCGCCCGACTAGTAAAACTGACGTTTGTATGCAGCACAAATGCATATGTTTATGCTTGTGTGTGTATGTTTCCTATGCTGCGATGTAGTTCCTCATATTTTAGGTGTCGTAGATGAAAGTCCAGAGTTTCCAGCTATTCCTCTCCATAGTTTCTTGTGTCTAGGTATCTGACGTGGAAATACAGGCGTCATTCAGAAGTTCATCTATTTGAATTGAAATCCATAATAACACGCAAAAAAACTCTTCCTCTTTCTCTCTCGAAGTACAGTGCGATTTCACTCGATCTATTTCAGAATTTCTCGAATTTTCCTTCGCAATTGACAATAAATGAATTATATATAATGTCATCTGATTTAACATTTCTCAAAGAGAAATATGTTGCACAATATCAGGATAGGTTAATAATGCTAATACTAATGAAGGTCAATATATGATTGACGTAGTGTCTCTAGTCACCAATGTACCGATCCAAGAAATATTGGACATCATAAAAGAATCAGATAAAATCTCCCAAAAACTTCTCCCCCTGATCCAATACTGCGTGACTTCCATCTACTTCCAGTTTCAAGAAGAATTCTTCGAGCAAACTTCGGGGGCAGCTATGGGTTCTTCCGTACCACCCATAATTGCGGATATATTATTTATGGAGAAATTTGAGAAGAATGTATTGAAAAATGCTCCCCTCAAACCATCCACCTGGGTTATATATGTTGATGACACATTTGCCATATGGAGTCACAGTAGAAACTTTCCGCTCTTCCGAGTTCTTGACCTTCTTGAATTCGCAACATCCCAGCATTAAAATGACGATGGAAATCAAACAAATCAACCAGATCTCCTTTCTAGATCTATTAATCCAACGTAATAACGATGGCTCCTTGGGTCATCAGGTATACCGTAAACACACACACAGACAGATATCTGCCACCTTCCATCACCATCCCTCCCGAAAGAACTCCCTTACCAGCTCTCTGGTTTACAGAGCACTGACTATTTCGCAACCTAGTACCTTAGACATAGAATTAGAACACCTCACTTAGACCTTGTCGAAGAACAGTTACAGTAACAAGAAAATCAACAACACTATCAAACGGTTGAAAACCGAAGTAGGATCGGACACCAAAAACAGATACCCCACAACAGGATAAGGAAAAGACAACAACGGTCATTCTACTGTATCTTCAGGGTACAACCATCCTTATCGGCAGAATCCTTAAGAAATACAACATCAAAGTGATTTTCAAACCACAGAAAAAGTTTTCGCAGTTACTTCCCAATCCTAAGGATAACAGATCCCCTCTGGATTCACCAGGATTACAACATATAAGATCCCCTGCTCGTGTGGCAAAGTGTACGTAGGAGAAACCGGGAAGAAGATTAGTACACGCTTAAAAGAACACTAGCCGTGTACTCTGCCACATTTCTCAGTCAAACTTCGCAGAATACTAGATGGATATAGGACATTCTATTTAATATGAGAAAGCTGAATAATTGGCTACCTCACAAAGTTACTTTTCAAGATAGCATCGTAAGGAATTAGAAATACTCAAACATTCGAATAACCTTAACAGAGACCGAGGTTACCGGGTCAATCCGATTTGGGACACCATCCTCCCGATTTTTAATTGACCAGCTGATCAGTTAAAAACCTTAGATCGGCTGAATCACGTCTTCCGGAACAACGAATACAAGTATTTAAAGACTACCTGAAACGAGGGAACTTCAGTATCAAAGCTCCTTAGCCTTGATAATGCAGACTGGAACGTTTGCGAAACGTCAGCAATACGCTAAAACTAGACGCGACATCCATCTGGAATCCATGATTTTTAATCAATACCAATTAATATAATCACGGTGCAGGGTGGTAAATTTATTATGGATTCAAACTTGGCACCACAGACTGATTTCAAAACTTTTTGTAAGTGAAGTACCTGAAACCGATTACGCACTTTTTTTACACCACTGCTACTCTCAGTTTAATCTAACCCAGGTAACACATACGTGCATACAAGTCATCTTTAAGATGTCTAAACGATAACTTTCGTCCCATTAGATGCCTTAAAGGCGACCTTTAGACATTATATGTTATTTGGAATATTAAAGCTGCTGAAAATTTATAATCTATCATCTCTACACAGGAAAAAACTTGAGTCAGCTCCGTTTAGGATTTAAAGAAGTATTTTTCTTGAAAATAACGTCTTAAGGTAGTTAGGTCGGTAATGACATGACATCATCAATGGCAGCAAACGACATTGCGTGAGTGAGAAGCACGGAATTTTCAGAGAAGAGGAAAAGAGACACGTACGATTTTGTTTATCACTGTAGACCATAATCGACATGGGCAAAAACTGTGAACATATAATTAAATGATTAAAAAAATATAATACAAAATCTCATTGTTTTTTATCAAAATATTATAGTTCTTTCTCTACGAGGGATAATATTAAGTCACTTATATAAGTGTCGATGAGATTTATTACCATATGACATATACATCTGCTGAATTCACGCAATTATGACACGTATCCGATAAATAAATAAGATAAATCCTCTTGCGCAGCTTTAATGAATTCGAACACTTCCTACTTGCCATAAACGAAAATGGAATTAACCAAAACTTTAAGGAAATTGTTAAAGGCAAAGGAGAATCCAGAATAATATTTTATGATAATATTTATCTTGTCAACATATGACATGTATGGGCAAAGCTATATTCTGCTTCTTATATTATCATTCGAATTCTATCAAATTTCTGTGTGTACTTTATAGCATACCCTGCAAACATAATATTGCATGTGACGCACACGTTAGTTACAATGTCATCCTTCTTTTATATAACGTCAACTGGTAAATTGATGTTACATAAATGAGGATGACATTATAACTAACTTGTTAGTTACATGTTAAATATAGAAATAGTTTTCTTGAGCCATGCTAGGAGAATTTTCCACTCTATAGAGTGGCAATTTGTAGACACGAACAGGATTTCTTTTGCTAATAACTGCATAAGCGTTAGAGTACGTATATAAAGTATGCGAGATATATTAAGTCTATAAGATCACAGGTCTATTACAAGTCCAATAAGTACACAGTATACTGCATGCTTATTATTGAAATTATTGTCAATGACAATTCCCAATAAGGACAATGTTTACGATTTGCATCAGAAAGTTTGTATAAAATTGTCATTCTCACTATCACTAGACGCATATCATGATAACATCCTAAATTTGATGCATGTGCTAGATGACAGCATAATATCAAGCTGACGAAAATTGACATGTGATTTACCGTACGATTCCTGAGATATACAAAATCAAAGTGTCCATTTTCACTATACATATAGGTATAATGTACACGTAAATTTACATGAACAACTTTATTGCAACTGAAAGTTTTCTTATATTTTCGTTCATAATTATTTAACCTAAAAACTTGGAATGTTTTTTACTCACTACTTAATATATGATTACTTATTACCATTACGATTATATAGATAACACACCTTTACAAAAACGGTTCATGTATGATCTGTCAATACAGGGATCTTAGACATATCTCGAATGAGTTAACCTGGATCACAAAGGCTAAATTATGATTCGCATGATTAAATATACTAAAAATAGCTTTGATAAAACAATTCATTGACAGTATATGAAGAAACATTACGTTTAAATTTTCAAAATAAAGTTGTGGCTATCAACATCTGAGCAAGGAGCGCAATTTTTTGCCATCTGTTGTCGTTCCGGCAAAGTTTAGTCGCGTCGAGATGCCGGGACATACAAACCAGAAATTGTTTTACAATACCGTACTCTGCCAGACTTTTTCACCAAATGGCAGTCACTTACTTGCTGGAAATATTTATGGCGATGTATCTGTGTATGAGTAAGTACAATATCTAATACCAAATTACAAGACATTATATTGTCATTAATATAGTTGAGGTTATGGTTCTCTTAAAGGAATTATATTTTTATTTATATGAATCATTTGTGCTTCATTATATAAGTGTACTTTAATTTCCATATATACAGTTTATCCAAAGTATTGGGACCTCATCAAAGTGAAGAAACTAATCTGCGAGGACCTAATTATCATTTCACTGCTTGCCCCAACCAACACGTTGAGAGTATAATTGCAACTGAGAATTTTCTTGTTACGGGAACATCTGGAGAAGTTTCTGGATGGGATTGGAAGATCATAACGTCGAATAAAGCTCCAAAAATAAAAGCTTCTTGGACTGTGCAAATTCCCAGCAATAAGTATAATGTCATTGTATATAGAATAATTAATTATATGTTATTCGATGAAAACATTTAATGTCTTTCTAATTATGGTTATTACGTTACAGAGACAGTTATGAGAAGCCAGACGTGAACTACATGGTGTATTCTAAAGAAAACCATATGCTGTATGCTGGCTGTGGTGACAATAATATTTATATTATTAATTTGGACAATGGAAAGATATTACAGACATTAGATGGTCACAAGGATTATATACACTGTCTTGCTCTAATGTAAGCATAACAGAACGTGAAGGCATAAATCAATGAATTTAACTCAAGCAATTGTTATTTTTAGAGGCAATCAATTGGCATCTGGTGCAGAGGATGGTACTGTCAGATTATGGGATTTACGTAAAAAAGAAAACACAAACGTACTGCAACCTCATGCCATAGAAAAGGTAGCAAGACCAAGACTAGGCAAATGGATTGGTGCTTTGGATTTCACTGAAGATTGGCTGGTATGCACGAGTATTAATCGAATTGTAGAATTTCTTCCAAAAGTATATCAGCATACAAATATTATATCTCGTTTCCAGCTTTGCGGTGGTGGTCCAAAACTCTCTTTGTGGCATATGCGCACTATGGAAGCAGCTACTATATTTGATTTACCGGACCAAGGAATTCATGTAGCAGATATTTATGAGGAACGCATTATAGTAGGTGGCAGTATGCCTCACGTACATCACCTTACATATCAGGGTGACACGTTAGCAGAAGTGCCAACGTCTAGTAATACAATTTATAGTATCATTTACCAAGAAAAGCCTCAAAAAATATTAAGTATGGCAGGTTCCAGTAACAAAATTGATATATGTACTAATTTCAATTATCGAGAAATGACATTAAAGTTTGCATAATCATTAATTTGATCATTAATCGATTAACATCTTGTACGTACCTGTTCCATGTAATATGGATTAAATTAAATGGACTAACAAGATAAAAGGCATATTGTTTTCATAATATTTAATAAATATATTAATACACAGTTCATTTTTTATGTAAATGATATAAAAATTTTATACAAATATACAAACAATGTAGTATTCTTGGCTATATTATTCGGTGTTACAAAATAAAATTCCTACAGTACGTCTTTAACAATCATTCCTAACCGTAAATACATTCGTAAGATCATTTGAAAATCCTGTGAAATTATAGGAAACCATGACCGGCAATAACGGCAGGAATGAAACCTTCTCTACCATCTCTAGAACGCACCCAAAACCACTCATTAACATGATCACTCAGTAATGCGACAACGTCACCTTTGGAGACGCTTATAGCATTTCCACCACGACCCTCATAATCACTTCTAATTACAAGAAGAGTATATCGTGATCCTTTTGTCTTGGCATTAGCAGCTGCTCTCAAATAAAGGCGATCCACACTGCGTTCACCACATGCAGAAACGGCATCTCTAGGACCGCGACGTACCCTTGCATTTTTTCCACGTGCTCCGCACTCCGACCTTGTGTCTCTAAGCTTTTCAGTATCCGTCATATTACCTTTAAGTAAACCAAAAAAAAAATATATATATATAATATAGGTATGCAAATATAGATTATCCGTTTTCGTAGTAATCGCGGAATAAACTTTCTCAAAACTAACCAAGAGGTCTTGGAAATACGTCAGTTGAATTCTCCCAGCAAGGACCTCGTGTAGGCTGTGGTAAAATTCCTAAAGGTAAACAAGCTGCGTAACCGACGTAACCTTCCTGACCATGAGGAGTTTGTACATAGAGCCAAGCCTGATTTTTAAAGACTGCGTTTACCACAGTTCCCAGAGGAAGAGCAACTTCGTCCTGAATTCCCCCTTGAGTTTGATACAGCACAGATGGGAAGGATAGTACAACCGGTATATTAGCTGGTCTCTCTATTGAGGCCTGTAAATAAGGTGAAGTTTTATTTCACGCTTTTTCACATAAAATGCAAAATAAAAAAATCACCAATCAGTACCTTAGTTAAAAATGCATCCAAATCAGCAATCTCATATCCAAATCTACTAGGTGGTCTGGGTTTATGGGGTCGTTTGGGACGCCTGTGTCTATGTTTTTCTCTCCCATTTGGTGTCAAAGTGGAATCACGAGAAACAAGAGTCGGTTCTGAAGTAGCTCTCTTCACTTTCTCTTTGTCCTTACTGACGTCTTTTGTGAATTCCTTATCCGAAGTCTTCTCGACAAAGCAGTTCGGCTTCTCGGTCAACCTCTCCTTGTCAATGGGCTGAAAATATACGTGAGTCACAAGTTACATTCAAACATGAAAGAAAAAGAAAAAGCCTTCATTGATTACACGAACTTTACCTTCTCAAGTCGGTCGATCTTCTCAATCCTCTGAAGCTGCCTGTCCTGTTTCTCGAATCTGTCAATGTTTTCCTTTCCTTTTTCCTTTTCCTTAACGTTCTTCACACTTCTCTTCGATGACCTATCCTTACCCTCTCTGGATAACACTTCTCTGTCTGTGTTAACGCATGAACTCGTGCTTGAGTTAACATTGGTACCAGAGTGCTGTTGACCTCTCAGGACCCAGGTCAAAGAGATCTTGGGACGCAGAAGGGTACTGGGCCGTTGACCCATGCTCTTCACAGGGCCGAGGGATGTCAAGGACGTCGTGGGCGTCGGCGTCCTTCTTATGGATGAGGTTGGCGACGAGGGCGGTGTCAGCATAAGCAGCGGACAATCCGCCACCAGGTCCACCGCCTGCACCGCACAGCCATTCTCCTAAAGACATAAATGCAAGACATATATCACAAACTGTCATTAGAAAATAACAGCATTAATCAATAGAACGTCTATATGGTAATTACGTCAAACGTAAATTATTTGAATAAAAAAATTGTTAATTAATTTTGTGTCGTATCAAGTATACCGTTATAACAAAAAATATAAAATTAACTGAATACTCCTGGATATACAAAAGGACTCTTTGTTAAGATACAGAACTGGAAGTCCACACTATAAATTAACCGGTTCTCTTCCTGGATAGTAATCGATGATCAGTGCAAACTCATAGCGGTATAAATTCCCGTAGCGTGATGTATCTACAAGCTAAACGAGAATTAATCCATTCCTCGAGTTCAATTAAGCGACACTCACCTATTGAATTATGTTCCATGAAACTAACATAGAGCAAGAAATCTCCAATATTTACCACTGTCACGTTATATAAATACGTTTCAACCACGATTTAATTTACGCACGGCCACCGTCGTTCTTCGTAAACTTTACACTTTGGCCCCGAAGCGTACATTCGTCGCAACATTGTACAACGTGCCATTCTCGAACATTTTCTCAAAAGCAAATATATCTTTAACCACATATCATCCATAGTGTAATATTTACAGCCACTTCCATCGATCCATCACCAAACGAAGAACGACACACGACCCTCGTCGTTTCATCGGTTCCTCAAGATCAGGTTAATTATACAAAAGTTCAGTGCGCCCTATCAAACGTTGACGGATAACTGTATATAATTTAACCAGGCTGCATGATTGCTTCCAGTAATGGCGTAATCATTCACGAAGGGACGTCGACGTCCAGGATATGGCTTCGATGTTTTCAAACGCTCCTCATCGTGGTTCAGGTCAGACAACCTGGACTTCAGGCTCATTAGATGCTATCGCGTTCTCACTAGGTACTACAAAAGAATGTCCTAAGATGATAGGCGCTACTCTTGATACTACGTGATCGATAAGTCATCCACCCTAAGTAAAGCGATCATCGGGCACTTCTTTCATTGTGCTAAATAAGAAACGTGTTCCACCAGGACGAGTGCGAGAGGCACGCAACGTAGCCCCGGGTGACAAGTTAAGAAGAAAGGGGTGCGAGAAACCAAGAGCAAGCTCAGGATCATGCTAATGAAATTCTCAAGATATGTATCTGGTTTGCCACTGTGCACGAGGCATTAGTTTACTTCCTTGCTCACGGCGCGATCTTATCTACTGGGGTTACCGCGTATCAATTTCCATGGAACCACCGAAGAACGAAACCGGTGCATCCACATTGATGAATATTTTTTAATCTGCCATGGGGAACGGCGTTAGAGGTATTTAACATTGCGTTAGAGGTATTTAAAAAAAAAGGGATTTTCGAAACACCCGGTATATGTTTACGAGACTTAGAATTTATAAAGAAATACTGATCTATACCTATAAAGACGTTACGAGCAAGTTAAATACTTGGTTGTTATATGTATAGGAAGGAATGAACGTAGCCAGGAAATCTCTGTTCAGGAGTCAGGGATTCATTAACTGTTTTTTAATTACCAACGCCCAACTTATAAAAAGGGTCTTTCGAAAACACATGTACGGGTACCATACCTGGACTCTATTGACTAGATGTTACGAGAGTTTCGTGAGTCTCGTTTAATTTATTCTTCACACCTATCTAAAATCATTTTCTGTTATACAGCATGGGAAAAACGTTAGGTGCCCATTGGATAGGATAGTGCAAGGATTTTCTAAGGTATCGCTGATAATTTTTCAGGACTCTTATAAATAATAGACACTGCTGTAACCATTTCGCCTGCATAGGACTATTGCAATCCTTACTGTACATATAGATATATAGTATCCAAGAGTCGTGGAAGTAAACAGGCTGATTTACAGCTCGGAACTGTTATTTACTCTTACAAGATGTCGATCTATTTGTTGCCGATACTGCTTGCATGGGGGTGCAAGTCGCGCATGACTGGATCTTGTACTTACGTAGGTACCTGTAGTATAAAGGTCGTGGATTTTATCGGCTATACTACACCGCGTGAGAATAAAATGGCCGAGGTTCTACGTGATTGATTTAAAGGTTACGCGCGTCATGGGCTTTCGTCTTTTTATACCTGTGTTGTAATACTTTGTGAACTACGTGTATCCAATGTCCTTTCCAGAAATATTTCACATGAACGACCCATGAATAATGATAGGACTGAAATAGGCTAAATTTGTATTTATAATATTTAAACATAATCAGCTTCGAGATATAAGATATAAAATATATTATAACATAATTATCCGTATGTAAATACTTAACACCTTTTTAACCTGTAAGTGGCTGCGGGGGTATTTTACATCCAAACGCCACTTTAAATTACTTTATCTTGTATACAAATTTAATCTCGAGACCTCGTAACTACGTTCTTCAAGCATACGATTTACATTGTAATAATTATTTGTTTGTTTGAATTTTTATGATAAAAATGAAAATAAAAAAATATTTTTGAAAAAAATGTCAAAGTGCATTGATTTAGGAATCAGAACAATTATCATTTAAATTAACGCAAGTTTTAATACATTTTAATTTGATATAAGCTATTTATGTTTTTCCATTGGATTCCCATGGACATGAACCCCAGATAGCACAAATTACAAAAATGTTGTCAAGACGTATTCAGGAAGTCTTATGTCATGGGTTTTGACGTTTTATAGACGTCTCTGTCTAAAAGACGGCTATAAAACGTCAAAACCCATGACATAAGACCTCATGAAGACGTCTTGCCGACATTTTCGTAATTTGTGCTATCTGGGTCGTAAACACCATCTTAAGACATAGTAGAAGATGACTTAGATCACGTTAAAGACGAAATACTGACTATCATTACTTAGATTGCCCTGATATTGAAATAGTGTCAAAATATTTTATTGTTTTATTTATTAGCGATATTTCTGTGTACGTGCATTCTGTCAGCGCCACCAATTTTAATTGACGACGTTCTCCGCTGGACTTTTCGTTTGCACGTACATTGCAATACGTGCTTAGATATGGGATATGTGTGCCTACGCACATAGCAAATACCAAGCATGGAACTTTACTTTCCTAAGATAATCCTAAGCATGGTTTACTAATTACAGGAGCTCGTTGGCAGTCGTAAAATTTACTCACAAGTTACGAGCTGATTTGCGAGCGAGAGTCGAGAACAGCAATAGAGCTTTGATGTCCGCAAGAGAAAATTACAAGTCGTTTATTTATTTATGCCCTTTCGACTAATACCACGATCGGGCACTATGGGTTATACTGTTACATAAGTAATAATGTAAAGAACTTCGATTTTTTCACATAAATTATCCAACGCACGACCATATCGCGTACATCCAGTAATTAACGTCCATAACCTAACTCCGCATTGTAATTTAACACGCGAGTCTCAAGCATAATAATTCCAGACCAATGAACCGAATCCATTTTTATTTTTTATTTTTTTTTAATTTTAATCTGTCTATTCAGCCCTTTTGTTAGTGCTCCGAGTGTGTAGACCGTATCCCGTCTCGCATTTTCTTTACAGCGGGTACATAACCTCAAACAAAAAGTACAGGCGATGGCATGGAGGAGAGAAAAAATAGAAAGGCATTACGGTATGCAGTAATAGGAAAACAAAGTAGCAAAAGGACGCTTTTATACTTGGACTCGAGAAGTATTCCTTCTCTTGTTGGCCCTTTCTCCCTTGTTTTATCTTTTTTCCTGATTACCTTTATTCGTTCTAACGTTCAAAAACGGCCGGAGCCATAATACGTGAAGCGAAGCCACATTCCGTCCGCAATGCGTTGCAGCATACTGCAATGCACCGGCGGCATACAAACTGTTTGCGCAAAGTCGTAAAATCCTACCAAGGACATGCATAAAGAATCGACGAGGCGTTCCACTTTTCTACGCTGCTGTTTCCGGCTGAAGCCTTAAAGCTGCTGCCAGATCCTTTAAGGGGTCATATACGTTTCTCATTTTACAATAAAATTTTTTTTGTATTTTCATAGATATATTTTTTTACAACATTTTAGGATAGACTAGACGTCTACATTCGAATTATTACCAAAGCTATAATCGATTGAGCAAAAACAGCATTCTTCGAAACGTAGGGCATCCTCACTCCTTAATGTTTAGTCCGATCGACTTCAAATTGGATATAAACATTCATAATAACATTCCGCCTCGGGTTATAGGATATTTTTTTATTAAGATTAACAAATTTTTAATAATAATGAAAAACGCACTGCTTTTTTAATCCAAGAAAGTGATTTTTCTTTCTAACTTCAATAACTTCAAAAATTTTTTAAATCGCGCTCGTGACCCAAGAATTTTTGTGATAAATAATAATAAGAATTCCTACATTTATGTTTTGGACGAACTAGACGAGTCGCATCATGCCCACAGTTTTTCCGTCGCGAAAAAGGCCCTACAGCGTGTATGTTATGTTTCAGCGTATTATTTTTCTTAAAAAAACAAATTTTTTTTGTAAAGCCCAATCATGTACCTTTGAATGAGAGAAAAATGTATCCTTTCGAAGCAATACTTTCCTTTGGAAAACTTCCTGACTATTGACCGTCTTCCGAGATGAGAAATCTACTATATATGACCCCTTAACTCCTTTGTTCCTGGGTAAATCCGAGCAACACATGAGAAAACCGACTATCACGACGTACAAAGTATGCAGAATCTCCGGCACGTCTCTAGGAAATTCACCTCCGGGAAACTTCTAAGGAGAAGTATCTTACTGCTGCGAGTTAAGATATTTCTCCTCGTGATTGCTGTGCCATTATTATTAAAATAAGCCAGTTAAACGGCAAGCACTGGCTACATTCTGCTATTCTGCATACAGTGTGCTACCGAAGAGTCTCTCGTTCCTTTCTACAGTTTTACGGGAACTGAGTTTAACATTGCTCCAGGTCTTGGAGTTATAGCTGGTACCTTACGGGATGACATTTTGAAATTAAGGAAAGAATATTTCTGGAGAAACTAAAAATCTCTTTAAAATATACAAACAGTCTTTAAATCTGTTCCTCTGCGATTCGCTATTGTGAAATACAATTTCGATCGAGAGCACGTAAACAAGTGGTATTTAAGTCTAAAGGTGCATTCGCATTGACCAATAGGTTCTCAAAGAGAGAGACTTGCGCGTTCGGACGCTCGTGCAATGCTTAGCAGGAACCAGTTTTTGTGGGATTCCTTCTCGCTTTCAGTTTGGTTCTCCTGCGCAGAGAGGAGAGCGAGTGAGAGAATCAGGAATGAAAGAGAGGATAAAAAGCAATTGTGCCTTTCCGCTTGTTGGCTGGATAACACCGCGAATGCCTGCATAAAGTTACAGACTCGTCAACAGGTGTTTCCTTTAAGATAGAATTTTGCACTTGTATATTCGTGAAATCTTTCGCAGCATAGACAGAGTCCTTATTGGTTAGAACTTGGTTATTAAAAGTTATGGGATAATGAAATATTTTTAAATATCTACGTAGTTAAAGAATAATTGTAGTAACCTTGTAGGAGATACGATCTTCTTCTTCGGTTGGAAATGGAGCAGAATTTGGTCCTGAGGTACTTTCAGCTTCCGTTTCCGCTGGCTGAAAGTCGACCTCGCTACTCCACGAGTGACGCCTCTTCAGGTCCCCTGCAAATGAAAAGACAAGAAGGTATTTACTGTAATGGTTGTATCTTTCTGTACATGTCCGATGCTTGCTACTAATTGTGAAATAATTATTGTCGTACTGTACAGAAAGGATTTACCGAGTGCTATACTGCCGGGTAATTCTTGTTCGGATGTAAGAGGCGGTTGCCTTTCACCGTCGATACAAGAAGCACGAAAAAGCCACGAACATGTGTCTCTATAATCGTGATTTTATTGGCGGCGATTAAGAGCGATCGGATTTAATTGGGTTGGGTTAATTAAGTTTGTCGCTATCATTCATCTCTGCGAGCGCGGCTTAATGCGCCTTACCAACTCGAGCGTGTCTGACAAAACTGGCTGCTACTACTTTTTGCATCGTTTACTCTAGCCTTCTATCGATACCTGCCTATGGGACTTTTCCCGTTACCAGTAATGTATAACAGCGGTTATTTTGAAAATTTTACGTTACAGAATATCTTGGATGATTTTACAAAATATTGAATTTAATGAAACCGCAGAATCTATACAAAGTCTATTCATATGTTGAATCTTATTAAATCTCATTAAATGATAATACGTTTGATGCAGTATGACAGGTTGGCACTGTACTATAAAATATTGTGACAGCAAATAAACAAAACTTTGGAATCAAAAAAAATTATTTTTACTCAGTTATATATAATTAATTGAGAAATATCTGCATGAACTTGTAGCGTACTTCCGTCTAAAGTACGAACAGGGTATTAAGTTAGCATTGCACTCCAATGCAATTGCAAGGACCACAGCAATATACTGAACATAATAATATTATGAACACCTTGCAAGAAAAAAAAGTTAAAGAAAAGAGACAAGGGAGAAAGAGAGAAAGAATCTGAATATCTCGTGCATACGATGCCCCAGCAGCCATAAAAAGTAATGAATGCCAATTTGACACGCGTTCTGCGAGAGTTACGACCCTCTGTTACAGGAACATTCAAAAGGTGAGATAAATGCAAAAGTGATAAATGATAAGCGAAATAAAGTCTATCTGGATCGCGAGTACCAGATACGATGCCTGGTGAATTTAATCCAATCTGGATTTACCTGGATCAATCAAAGTATTGATTGGTGCCAATGACACGGAATATCGAGATCAGAAAGTCCCGTTAGTTATCACTTTATGCGAATCGTTGGATCATCCTGATATCATGTAGAGAAGACTCCTCGGCTTCGACGTGCCGATCATCCGATCGATTCGATCGTGTTCGATCACCGCTACTCCTGTCATTTTCAATCATCGACTGGAACCTCATGGCGTCATCGAGGTGTTAAGACCTTGGCTGCCCTTTCGAGATTCTTGCGTTTTTACAGTACGCCGATCACATAGAGTCACGTGTCGACACGTGACAACCTCAGTGACAACTTCGCCGTGACACGCGACTGAATGTCCACGCCGGACACGTGCACGTACTCCAGGAACCACTCTCTATGTCACACACGAGACAATTCCTCGAGAAGCTTCTTTGTTTTGATAAAGTCTTATTAAGTTTCTCGAAAATTTTGTAAAATCAATTACACTTCGTTTTACTGTCATTTTCAAATTTCTTATTTGAACTGTGTATTCTATTGATGATCCTCATTTGAATATTTAAAAGCTATCACGTTTCCTCCGTATAATTCTAAGAGTTATATGCTACAATTTTATTTATCTAATGTTATCGGAAGTGAAAAATTGACTTTTAAAAACTGAGCAATCTTGTTAAAGATATCTTCTTGACTATATAGAGATGATTCGCGCACAAGGATTCTTTGAAAGATGATGCTGATCTATCAAGATGCAGGGATGCTTTGTTGTTTTCGATGGAGGACCAGGTTTCGATGAGGAATACAGGTTCACTCACAGGTGCAGCTGTGACTAGACTAAAGGATGAAGTGGAGTTGTTGGACGCAAGACTCTAGGCGAAGAGAGAGGCACGAGGTGCCTTCATTGGCCCCACGTTCCCGCGCAAACACCGTGGCCAATCACAATTGGCGAAGAAGGTAATTGTTAGGTACCAAGAGGTACCAAAATGGAGGGGAGCCGTTGCTTATTTTAAACACGGTTCTCTTCGAATAATTGGCATCTACCATCTTCTGGGGTATTGTACCTCACTCAGTGAATCGAGTGGGTAAGTATCTACCACCTAGTAGTACCCTTAGAAATTCCAGTACCGTGCAACAATCAATCGGTGTATTCAATCGATTATCGGTATCCCAAAAAATCGGTAGCATTAATGTACAATTTTTGATACCTTCGGAAACTCTTTAAAGTTTCTTGAATCTTTATAAATTTCTAATACCTTTGACTTGCAGGTAAATGAAGAATAATTCTCATGGAATAATCTGACATTCTGTCACGTTTTCTTCATCCACGTTGAGTGGCTCAAGGTTAATAGACACCTTGGCTCGTGGAAGCGTTACGATTCTGCATATCCAGTACATTTCCTGGAGTTCAGACTGTTTACGAAGGCTTGAAGTAAGTGTTCGCGTGTACCGCATGTTCGAGCCTCGTGGCTCATACCATATGTGTGATGGAAGCGAATGCAATGCCTTAGTAGAAGCTGAATGAAGAGCCTGGAATGCGAAGAAGTGGATAAAGAATAGTCAGGAATTTGTAGCGAACCTTCCCACCTAAGCACAAGTATGAAGTATCCGATTGGTAGTAAGTACATCCGATCTTCGTCCTTTTACAAGTCGATCGAGTAAAGTCGATGAAGTCTTCTCTTTTTGGAAAGCGTTTAAATCGGACCGCTTCAAAGTTCCTTGAAGCCTGCACTCTTGCAAGATACCACATCGGAATCAGGAGTTTTTCGCAAGTTTCGAATCGTTCCAAGAGTTCCTTACAGAGGATCGTTAATCTACAGCTGGTGCGTGCAAAAAGCTCGTCCAGTCGAGGATTGCACAACGTTCCTTGAATTTCCATAGCTAGTGGATAGACCTCGAGGGCATTCCTGTCGGTTGGGCGGACTAAAGGAATTGGAAGCGAACACGTGGAGGTGGATCTAAAGGCAGTGAAGGTTCAAGGGCTGGAAGGGAGCCAAAGAAATAAGGTAGGAGGAGGGCCTTACGACCTCTGACCCTCTTGGGAACCTTGTAAGGCCCTCAGGCTTATGCACGGCAATCCGTCGGGCCACCCGCCCCAAAATACTTATAGCCCATGAGATCCGTGTAATGAGGCGAACTGGCCCACGAACTTTAGACCCCTGCGTAACCATAGAGACCTTATAACTAATTCAGGATCAACGCGTCCAATTCCAATTATACTCTCTTAGAGAGTCAATCATTTAATTTCTTCATTATTCCTATATCAGATTGTTAACAATTTATTTCTATAGTAACACTCGTATGCGAATCGTGTTACTTGTATTGCAATATTAACCGTGATATTGTAATACCGTAAAATTCGACACCTCGGGATAAATCTTTAGTCCAGATCCTCCTATGTGAATCATACTACTCTTCCGCGTCATAATTCTGTACGATGGTCCGCCGTTCATAATGCCTGCAAATTCTTCTCGCTTGAGTTAGGTACGGTGAATCGGACGGGGGCCTCGTGGGCCATATTTTCGCCAGGACGCGCTGATTTAAGGCTCAAAGAGGCGCAGAGAGCACACAAGCGTGTAATGGTGATTGAATGCGGCTAATGGTCGTCCCATACGAGACTCATGTCCCTTTGAGATATACGTTATGCACCAACGCATAACATTACCACGTGGTGAGCAACCAAGTATAAAGTTTCCCTGTGACAGTGGAGGGTCATGTAGTAAAATGATTGTCCTTACACTGTGAGCAACGACGAATAACGGTGTCGATGATTTCATCGAATTACCATACGTTCATCGAAACGCATTCAAGATTCATCAAGGACTCTTAAAACCTTTTTCTCTATGCAGACAAAAAATCTTTGCAAGCTGTAGCTGTTTTTTCGCATAATGCAAAAAATAACTTTAATAACCAGTGTCAGCTGGTGGTCAGTTGACACCCTCTGTTAAATCCCCATAAGCACGACTTAAAGGTCTGGCGACAACCAACGTCAACGATATCACCGTGGCAAATCCTTGTAAATGCTGTAACGTCGTAAATTACATTCCGTACGTCGTTGACTGCGGCAGTTTAATGCACCGCGGCGCAATCAAGAGAAACACACTGGTCAATTATTGTAGAACCCACGCAAGTATATAAACGCAACACAGAAATAATCAGCCAGAAATATGTAACTGTGCAGAAAAATCTTACACACAGTAATGGATGAATAATGTTCTATTCTGAGACAGTCAGACTTGACGTCTCAATAACGTCCCTACGATTCGCGTCTTATACGGAACATGCTTGTTCCTACTGTATACTGGACCGATAGGTACAGTACAGTGTAGAAAGGATGGTATAATTTTACATAGAAACATACGTGTCTTATAATACTAGAATCTTACCATCATTCCTATAGCTCACTGTACTACGTTAACCATAGGGTTCTAATTGGATAAAGGAATCCGAAGTTTGCGCTTGGGTAGAAAGTGCGTTGGTATAGACGATGGCAGTACGATAGGCTCTTATTCTGTAGCTACGGATAGACAGAACGTTACGTGCCTGGCTGCACCAACTAGAGTAACTGCCCTGGTCGTTAAGTTAACGACTAAGGTTAACGTCGCAAATTCCAACGATGGTACGCGGTGGAACACGTGTTTGAGGATCGGGATCGACAACGCGGCGATTCGGAAGGACGAGAGAAGTCTTAAATGAGACGTTTAAGAGGCTGATTTAATTTATACTCATTGCCGTTCACGCATGGCATTTCTTTTCTTTAGGTGGGACGGAGAAAACACTGGTTACAGGTTCTGGTTTATCATTGATCAATGCCGCTATTTATAGAGTAGATCAATATCGTTTTTCTGTATGCATACACTCAAGTGTACGCGTGGCCATTTTGTCTCTTCGATCTTTCCACGAAGTGCCGTAAGAAAGCACGCAATGGCGCTCCGCATTGAAGATAATTTCTCTGCCAAATTGACAAGTGGTACACCCCAGGGCTGTAGGGAATTACCGCAAATGAAAAGTAAATTAAATGGTACCTTTAACGGACGATAATCACCGCTCTGTCTCCCGATATTCTATGGTATATCCATTTATTGTTTATGGAACTGACAGTCCTCCAAATTCACCATTATTAAAACTCCAAAGTGTATCAATCCTCGTACAGTTTATGACCTTTCGTAAGATTCTGAAAGTTCATTTTCGCCATATTTCCATGAACAAACAATTCTTATCTTTATCTTACCTCACATCTTATTCTTTGATGCAGATTCCATTTTTAGGTTAAAAAAAACCATTGGAAGAAAGTAGTGCACGGTTGTACCGCGAGTATTCTTAAATGCATAACAGTTATCCGGAACACGACGCCGGTAAAATTCGCGAGTGTAAAAGGGTACATTTAAAACCGTTAGCGTACAACAATGGTCGTAAACTTAGTAAGCATGAAAAGAGCTCACAGGAACGGCCATTCAAGGTTGAATTTGCCGTTTTCACTGGGACATAAAGCAGCCAGTAATGCTTACGGCTTTAAGCCCGTTTCGCATGTATCTACGCCATAGACTATGTGCACGGGCAAGGAAGCTCTGCGTGCCGAACATTCTCGAAGACTCTTTACTCGGTGTGAATTTTCACTCAAGTTTCTCTTCTCTTGTTTCTCGTTCTCTCGTGGTTAACGTGTAAGACATAAGTATCCGCTATCGGCTTCCATTCCTTGCGATCGTATGCCAAACGATACTATGGCGTCGTTTTTCTTGACTAACGATCGTCCCGACAACAGTGCGGAGCCTCTCTTTTGCCACTTATACGCCTGTAATGGAATATGAATGCAAGGTATATACACATCCCTGAACGCATATAGATATACCATATTAATTACAATGATTTCCTGCCACTTATACTCGTCCGAGATTTAAATTATAGATATCCTCTCGCGGGGCCGAGAGAGCGGGACCCACGAGTGAAACGAGATTACAGGGTGCGCGAGGTTGCATTTCAGGAATCAGAACCACGTCATAACCCTCCGGGGTCATGGGTCATCCCCCGAAAATTCCCCCAATGAATCGAGATACCCTCGAGATTGCATCTCGATCGTTTCCAGAGGATTATGCTTGGATATTGCAACGTGGAATCATATGGGCGTATTAATCGACGTTATATAATATCTATATAATATATGACAGGTTTGATGTTCGCTTATAATATAATATAGTTTAAAGTATAGGACATCGTATACACCAATATTTCAATTTATTTCGGTATAGTAAACTCTTTCGTTAAGAACATACTTTTTTTGTGAAACAGGTATGAATACGTACGAGCATCTCTGTTATATGGCTAGGGAAATCGAAAGGCTGATACACTTTTCTTTAGTATTATCAGTAGATATATCGACCTAATCAGATTTCGAAGTTAAGTGATTCCGTACCGTGGGATCATCGCCTTAGGCCTCTTACGATATTCTGAACGGAGCACGACGTATGTGCATATCACGAGAACCCATGAAATTCCCATGATATCTTTGGCAGTTGTAAAGCGGCCATTTCGCAGCTGAATTATTGGCTGAAACAGTTCTGAATATATACTCAAGGTGCTACCCTAATGACTGGCAATGACAATGATTAGTATACCTGTACGATTTCTCTCTAGATACCTCCAAGTATCACCAACTAATTATACCGCCATTTAATGTATCCTATTAATCTCGGACAATGCTTATAATTACAATGAATCTTTTCTTGTATCTCAATGTGCTGCTAATCCGTGATCGATATGTCAAGCAAGTATCATTAAAGTGTTTCATCCCCTAATGAAAATGACTCAACGTATCTATCTACGTGTAGTCCTACCCTCAGCCTTCCGCGTTTGGTACCACCATTGAGAAAGGAAATACGAAATAATTTTTTGCAGGCTGGTCCGAGGCTATTTTACGAGTAGCATAAATCACGACGGTGCACGTGAGTGTGAGTGGGCGGAACCGCACGGTACCACAGCGTACACCATAAATCTGATACATGTTCATTGTGGTGGCCGAAGTCATGGTGAAGTCCGGATACGCGTCATGATCAGTGCCCTAGAAATCTTTTAGTGGGACCTAACAATGGAGGATGCTAAGCATGAAACTATTTAGCACAGAAATTCCTAAAGTGAATACACAATTTTGAATTTGAAATATAATGAAATTATATGGAATTACAGTGTATAAAGATTACCAGCATTAAAGGAACTTTAGTATATCGGCAGTACCATGTTGCCCCTTTGGAATGAAGTCGTCAGGTGTGAAGATATGCCAAGGATGCGAAGTAGCTTGGCTAAAAACGTAAGAGGAATTCATTCAGGAGCTCTGGGAAAGGAGCCATAAGGTAAGGGAGACGATATCGTCTCTGTCGAGAGATATAAGCGGCCTAAAACTTCACCCGCTTCGCATATTTTCGCCCCGACGAGAGTCAAATTGGCTTCGTGCTCGAAGAGTAATTGCGAGATGCGAGATACGGGATACGGCCGCTTCGTAATTTTCGTCGTCCCACCTGGCCAGTAGTCAACTTTATTCGGATAAGGCAGCTGTAACGGGTATTCACTGTGGTGCTCGTATATTATATTAGACCAGTTTAAGAACGTGAACAAATTATAACAGTATTTTTTATTCATTTGTTTATTCTAGCAGCTATAAATGTTGAGGGTAAAACATTTTCGTGTTCATATACCCATAACCATGTAGTTGCTATATTCGAAGTGAAATACAACCCAGTTCTATGTGCATCAGGTAAACCCTCTCCGTTGCCCCCTTGTCACGCCTGTGGTTTCAATAGAAATTGCTTAAATTAACTTGTCCAGTTTTTATCCGATCTCTCCCTGGTATTACCATGGTGGCAGACGATTAAAATTTATGTTCAAAGTACATCATGATAAATGACGCAAAGTTATACAGTTTGTAGGCTTCGCGTGGTTTTTACACCGCGTGTTCCTGAGAAGCTTATACCCACAAGGGCCATAAGACACTCTGCATGTCTCTACCACTCCTTATGGTACACATAGAGCGTCCAATAAGGCAATATATCAACCAAGAAACTAAACTCTCGATGTTGATACCATTGCGATCTGAAAAATAAACTGAAGTCTTAGAATTTTTAGAATTTTCATAATTGGATTTACTGTGTCAACGTGCACTGAAAGGTACAGGATATGAAACTGGTAGCCTTGCATTCGTAGACGGCAATACAGAGATAACAGAACGTACACAGAGACTCGAGAAGCCGTCAAATTGTAGTAAGTTAATAGTCATCCTGATGATCATCCTCGTCCACGTGGTGGGTGGTAAGGACGCAGCGTGCACGCCATATACAGAAATCCCAAGATATTCCAACACGTGATAACATCTATCCGCGAAGATGTATATACATAATCGCTAATCGCCGGATTGTGGTACTCGTTATAGAAACACAGATCTAAAGGACGATTCAAGTTAACTCAACTAGACCGGCACACCATTTAAACCAATTATCCATTTCCGGGAGCGATGTGCATCTATATAGAATTCATTCGTAATTCGAATCACGAGCGCGAATAAATTCTGATAGAAATTGCTTCGGTCTGTAAAGGAGCCGTTTATAAACCTAATAAAACGAGTACGGTATTTACATGTGAGATACTTAAGACTTCAGCCTACGATTTTTATTTGATATTCATCCACAAGTATGTAGTCACCACTCCTTAATGTTTAATTGATTTTTATAGGTATGCCATCCGTATACACGATTTTATATCAGAACTTGTATTCACAACATCCACGTCTTATCTATAGCGGTATCCATTATCCTGTACGCGATCAGGTAAGTTCGTTGTTATCGGATCAGACACCATTTGGTAAGGTTATCGCAATGCGCATGCGCATCGTTTACCCTTAGTACAAGACCCGCACCTCCATTTCCTTCAGTCTCACGTATGGCGTATTACTTGCAGCAAATCAATTTCAGAGTTACCTACCCCTCTCACGAATATATACGTGTGTATTCCTTTTCTACCAGAGACTTTACATCGTGTCCCGCTGAGCTGACTATGTTTTGTCTCGCCTCGGGATACGATTCAGCTCCCACTCGGACAAGAATTTACTCGGCGAGATGCACGACGCCATGAAGTTCGTGACCCGAGCTTTGTCGTGCGGCCACGCGACAACGCCACAACACGACGGGACAACCTTTCCCTACCACTTTCTGTCGCTGTGGGGTCTCTCGCCAGTGGATAATCTTCTCTGCATTTTGAGGTTATCGAAATAACGCTCGCATCCATGAAAAAGGTACCCATTGGCTTTTTTTTTTCCCAAGGAATCGAGTAACACGGCGCGGAGGCTTGTCCTCATTTTTCACGGTTCGTTTGCTAGTGAGGACGGTATGTGGATATATGTCTTACTCCTGTCTTTTTCTATGGTATCTTTTTTTTTTCTATCTCGTTCCTCACCATCTTCCTTATGGTATGCTTATATACGAGCATTAAACGGAAAACTCAAAGTGGAATTTTAGTTGACAGCTTCCACTAGGTAGATGGAACAATTTGATTTAATCCGCAGCAATTAAATTCCATTAGTCAGATGGAATTCCTTATGAACATCGTGCACTTTTTTTCGTGCGAGAGAACGAATAGACCAAGGACGGATATCTTCTTGGGCGTTTGGTGCATCGGCCATAAAGCATTTCTTATCTGATTTTGGACCGAGTCGTAAAATATTTTAAGCGTAAGCTACACTCAGCGATGAGTTGTTTGATAAAAAAAATAAGTAAATACTCGACTGCGCTACTCTCAGTAGGGATGTTAATGAGGAGATTCGGTGATTATTGTATCACTAATAGGAAACACCTACTATTAGGTACGCTTGCTCCACCGGACATCTCCTTCCGTTATTTTTTACTTGTCGTTGCTTCATTGAAGACAGTTATTATTTATCTAACAAATTACTAGACCTTACTGTTGGAAACTCGAGTCAGACAGGAAAGATTCGACGACCATCGAGATAATCACTAATTAAACCCAAAGCTAGTTAATTACTTATCGCATCAAATTCAGTTATCCTTCTATGCTAAATGCGAGTAGCGTGATTCCAAAGGATCCATAAGTCGAAGATAATAGCGATTAAAAGGGACGTATTAAGTCGTACCGGTTCGTGTTTGCCTTATCGACTAGATATTCGCTCCTATGGAAACCGTGTACGACAGTCCTTAGCGATACGGTCGAATACCTAGCCCATGTTCGTTTCACGTTTATCCCGTTTATCATTCTCATGGAAATTCACCATTAAACCACCATATCGCAGTCTATTTATATTCTGATTATTCTCGACTACGTGATGAACTGTGATCTGCATTGATATTCTCCCTGTCAAAAGTTAACCATAAATTAACATTGATTATTTTATTTGACCGAGTAGAAAGTTTTTTTTTTTTTTTTTTTTCGTACCTTATCGTCTTCAGTCGGAAACAAATATTTTAAAAATAATTATAAGCAAGTCATGATTTGCGAAACCAGAACGCTCGAACATCCCAAGGATTTATTTCGCAAATTAACAGGAATTATCATATTCCAGCCATAAACTATAAGAGCAAGCTAACGAGTCATTAATTTCAATGGGTACGAATCGTGTTCCATGCGAAGATAAAAGGACGATCCCGCAGGGTACGTAGTATGTACCTACGCCTTCGATGCCGATCTCCTTGGCGATCGTCTCGAGTAACGTCGTGACTATATCGCCATTGAAAACTCGCCTGCAACTTGCCCATGCCTGAGTAACAGAATCGCATCGAATCCATAAGCGCGACAATATGATCCCAAAGCGCGTTAGCATTTGCTAAGGACGAAATAATTGCAATTTACGAGCAGCGTATGATCGCTCTTGCCTCTTGTGAGAATCGTCCGCGAAAAGTCGCTCACGTAAAGACTGCATAAGGCAAAGTAAGTCGCAGAGACCAGAGCAACGAGCTACGTAATATGGTACAGTGAACTCTTTAGTACGACAGCCATCTTTTTCTTCAAATTGTACATCCTGTTCGGCGGTACAATAAGTCTCGTACACTTAACCGGCCCTGCACGATCGATCCTGATCCAGTCACGAAGCTTGATGTTGTTTTGACACGCTGCCTGCTAATTACCGGGATTATATTCTAATTAGCATGATAATTAGCCGACGTCGACAGGTTTAGGACTTTGCAGCTTCATTCATGCGCCGCTTTGTGTTGCTTGTGGGTACCGTTCACAGTTTCCTTTTTTACCATTTTTTAAAATTCTAATTGAATACTTGTTTATTCGTGTGTGTGTGTGTGTGTTGTACATATATACCCATTTAAACATAATATAGAAAGTCATAATATACTCCGACTCCATAGAAGAGACTCGATTTAGAATTAACGCGCCAATTAATGACTACCTCCGGGCTGCGGCTTCAGTCTTTTAATGTTCAAGTTATTCGCGGCATCTTGCAAAACCCCGTAAGGAATAAAGATAACGAATATCATATATGTATATGTAACATCCGTTATACTTATTAATACTGTTTAGTATGGCAAATAATGCGACAACACTTTGTTTTCTTTATATTTGCGATTGTACAGATTTGCAATTAAAATCCAGTTTCGGCCTCCTTGAAGAAATAAAAAAGTAATTTGGGGTTTACTCGTGGACGTTTCTGTTCCCACGCCTCTTCCGCGGAAAGGCAGACCTCGGCATGCGAACTCCAGACGTTAACCAGAATCTTTTTTGTAATCGTTTTCTTACATATATGAATAATCCAAGCAATGCGAAAAATTCGATCCGTTTTTTCAATACTATAATCTCACTATTACCCTGTAGTAACTTTGTTGATTTTGACAATTTTGTTGTGCGTATTTAATTCATTTTGAAGAATCTCTTCCGGTAAATCCAGTGGACCATCATTTTATTAATCGGTTCCTGTGGTGGTACTCTCGAGCCAAGATGCAATAACCCCATAGACTTTTCTTTAAGATTCCTATGATTTATGACGACTCGGCGACCCACGTTAATAGAAGGCAAGCCTACAAAAAGCCAGAGGAGTTTAACAACCCCAAGTGGAAACTGGAAGCATTCGAATTCTTTATATATCGTACGTATAGTCTGTTCACGAGTTCGATGTATCTTTTGATCGAAAACAATAAAGTATAGAAACTTCAAGGTGTCACGTGTCACTGGACAGAATGTTTGTTACAAAGTATGCATATGGATGGTTTTGCACTAAATATATTTTATTATTCTATCTTAGTACGTATTTACGTTATTTTATGAAAAACTACATGTGATTTACTAAAGATTGCATTGCTAGGTACTGTCAAAAAAATATTGAACTCGTACATCGACTACATGTATATACTATTCCTAGTAAATTCTCTATCAACTATACTATATAATTCTATACAAAATCACATCCACGAATTTCATATTATATACTATGTGTTCCAGTCAGGCAAAATGGGACTGATTCAACAGCTGATCAATCTCTACTACACGTGTTAGAGTTTTATGCACTGTAAATACGTATAGAAACCTGATAGCGCATCTTTAAACCGATACGCACGAGTACCATTTTCGAATCTTATAAGCAAGAGGAACTCGTGCGGATCCTTACTCGTTTCTACTAATAGCAGAAAATCAGCTTCCTCCTATTCACAATCCTTACTCTATTCTGGATTCATTACCAAAGCCATTTCAGCTACTCATGAGATATCCATAGTAGTCTTCTCTATCCGTATCTACTGGCTTCGAGATATAAGAACACGGTACATATATACTCTTCCATTTCAATGAAGACTCCAAGCCACTTTTATACCATACGATCCTTCCAAGTAACTCGAGATTGTCAACTGAGCGAATTCAGAATGTAAGACCTGTTTTCTCTGCACTGTTGGTACAACCAAGAAAATGGAAATAAGCAGTGGAACTCTGAGAATTCGTGAAACTTGACTAAGAGAATTCATCAGAGACTTGAGAAGAAATCTAGAGGTTTATTACGTTTGATTTAAAAAGCTTGATGTTCAAATGCCTGTAAAAGGTAACCTCGTCTTAAGACGTCCATAAAGTCCATAGTCCAACAAGGATCTCTCCTGCCGTTGGAGTAACCTTCATCCAGGCTATATGCAGATCCACGTCCATTTGTATTAATAACCAACATCTCCGCTGCTGCAAGCCGCGCTGAGGCTCAAGGTCGCGTGAGGTTAAGGCGTGTTCAACAAACTGTTCATGGCTGCTGCTCCAAGTACCTTCTTTACTAGTCACTGTATCCACCCGGAAGTTCATGGAAGCTAGAGGACGAGCTGCCATAAGTCAAGATTATGGTTGCTTGCTTCTGTATTTAACTGTATCCATTATATAATCTTGGCAAAGCGTCACTCCATTACCCACGGTATACAGAAAAAGAATTATTAAAAATCCCAGACAGGAGTTACTCGATATTCCCTAGGATATTAAAACTAAAGGAAAATCGGTCTGACAACGAGAAACCAGGATTAATCAGACAAGTGTAAATCACCAGGATCGTACTTTGAGGTTAGGACTCTTGTTTTGGGATGGGATGTATAACCTATAAGAAGCGAAGGGGGCAGTGATGTATAGCCGTAAAATCCCATTGTCCGTGACTAAGTTCACGGCGACAGGCCACCATGCTACAAGATTCTTACCCTTATTAATTACAACGTTCGGACTTCGTACTTCTTATTGCATTTAACGAGGGGTAAGGTGCGGATCAGTGTTTGCCCCTTGAGTACGATTGTATGACACAAGCTCTCTTTATTCTGTGTTACACTACACTACACACACTTCTATTCGTCTGGCTCGTACCGACTTCATAGCTCTTTCTATCTTTTTCTTACCCAAAGACCATTATACAGGAATCTCCTCGGTACAATTTACAGGCTACCTAATCATTGGGTACGTACCATTCGGAGCTTGTCTGCACAACCTGGCGAACATCTTCTAGTTTGACAGGAAACGTCCTCCTGTAATGAGAGGTAGGAGTTAGTGGTGGGTTGCGAACCCGGGGACAGTTTAAGCTGGATAGTATGTGGCAAACGGTAGAAGGATCATGATTTATAAGGATATCGTAAGTTAAGTTTGGAGTTTCTTGTATTTATGCGCTTCGATATAATTGTAAGTGGGCTGCTTGATATTAAATAAATGTTAATCGTAAGGATGAATGCCTTGGAACTTAAAGCTGTATGATTAACAAAAAGTAAACTGTTCTTAAATAGCCTTATTCGAACCGTGCTTTCTAAATCATTTTAAGAGATAAAATAATCCATATAGGATAGCGTGAAAATTTTCAAAAGCTAGTTTATTCTATATATATTTTCTTTTTCTGAAAAATCATACATTCCCACCTTGTTAAAAACGAACATGTTCAACAAAGTAGAATCTAACAACCTGTCAAAAGATCTTTAAAACATGTCTCTATACAAATAGCCTGTACACTCTATAGCTTTAATTTTCACCCCAACAATCATGTCTTTTTCGAAGAGCTATTCAAGCCTCTTTCTTCATGGGGTAAAGAGAGTATAGGTATAGGCATACAAGAAGAGTCGTGATCTCGCGTAGCATCCATCGGCCGTTCCGGAGATGCCGCATCGCACCCGCAACCATATAATTACGCGAGCACGCCTCTGTAGCATAGGTACGTGTGCGTGAGACACAACTTAAAAGTTTCACGCAGACGCAATAGCCAAGGGAACAGTAACGTGGATGCTGTGTGCGCGCGGGATGATTTACACCGTTGCTGATTCCTGTACATTCCCTTGCTTTTACATTGGGCCTGACCGGGACTGAAGGTAACGATGGATCCTGTAACCCTGGGGTCTTACCAGTCACTGGCACTCCCAAGAAATCCTTACTATCCCTGGGCATCTCTAAATATATTCTAATCTTAAAGCAGATAGAACGTATTCATCAAAACGGAAAACCACAGCGTAATTAGGCTTACGGTAACTAAATCAAATATAAGAAAGAAAAATATTGTTCTATTGAAAAAACGACTTAACATTGCGATTCTACAATCCCACACAGTCATGGCTATCCTGCAATCGCAGTTTGATTGTGTTTAATTGTTTAATAATACCTGGTAGTTGACTGTTTGCGACTTTAGGGCGACCATTACTGTAGTACACAGTTTGTCACCAGAGTGCGCATTCTTAAGTCGTATTATGAATACACGGTTGACCAAAAGATTCTCGTTACCTAATGCACTGTTCGCATATTAAACTCACACAACACCGCGAGACTACTCACAGGCTCTCGTGTTTCCAGCCAAGCATAATTATCCAAGCAACAGCCATTAATTAGTATCGCTAATTATGTGGAACAGCCGGGCGCGTAGTATACGCTCGCTCAGTCTGCCGATGTCGGTTTATCCTATTTGTCGTGCATGAATAGCAGATTACTGCTGCCGATACCGATGCAGCGTGCATACTATTGCGGGTTCAAAGTTTATAGAATCTAATTAACCGTATTAGTGCCTATGAACTTAATAAAGACAGTCAAACCAGTCTACATTAAGATTTGATATTGACACTTGTCAAGATGCCTACGGCAGTGGACAAGCGTCCATAAATCCATCAGTATCCATGCAACTGTACCACTTGGATCGCACGAGGAATAAAATATAGCATGAAGAAAAAAAGCAAGCTGATTGCGGAATAAAAGAAGCGGAAGTGGCCCAAGAAAAAAGTTGCATTTAGACCCCTTGGGAGTATCTGGTCTCTTACTCTCATCGTTCCTCAACCAAAGCCATAAGAGAGGAAGGGTGAGAGCTGCGATGCCGGCTCTCTTCCCTCTCTTTTCTCTCTCCCTCTGTTGGGGCTGTTTGACATAACCAGTTCGAAGCTGCGGGCAAGGACATCTCTCGACAATCACCCGTTCCTGACCAGCGCAATAACTCATTCTCATCCATCCATCCATCCATCCATCCACCATTGAGATATCGATGATATGATCAGCAACTATTAAGTTAGGTTAGGTCTGACCACGTTTCTTTACCACCTTTGACTAAGAGTCCATGAATATTTTTATATTGTTGCACATGTTACATTATGAGGTACTTATGTACACGTGCGGATACCTGACTTTCATTAGATAGAGATCTTCAGGATTCTCTTAGTTATTATATCATGAAAATGAACTATTTGTAAAATTTAGCATCGAGAGTACAGTGAACTACTGCAGTATCTTTTATCAGATGTCTAAACATCCTACGTGGATGTTCAGTTAGCCTTGCACGATTACGTGTCATAACCACATCAGGAGTGGCAAACTGGCAAGTATCAGTTGTCAGGATATCAAGATACTAACGTGTTATTGGATCCTGTGATGTTCAACTAATTGCCGTAGTAATTGCACCGATAGGAGCAACTTGATGGAGAATCAGCTCTGTGGGAGTCAGACCTAGTGATTGTCCCATGGGTACCTGGTACGTATATGGCTCGTACGAATAGTACCGTAACCTATACCGAGTAACATAAAATTAATAGTCGTAAAATATTATACAGGTTTCATGAAAATATGACTTAATTACAACTAGATATGCTGATTCGATAGAAAAGTATTATTGATTTTTAAAATATCGATATTTTAAAAATAAATCTCAGATATGTGGCTAAGAATCACTGTCTCGGAAACAGTAGGATGGCGTTTGCATTTTTTTCACGTCAGCTACATTTACCCTTTACGCACAAAATTTGCCTTACCATTCTAGGATTAATTACATGTCTGGAAAATTGAAATATAAATAACGAAAAAATGATCAGTTATCCATTTAGTTGCATTTTTGTCCATTAATGCAACATTACTGTAAAAACTGTTCATTTATATTGACGTTGCATCATAAATCTCATTATGAGATTTACAACTTGCTGACATGTCTGGAAAGATTCGACTAGTCAAAGAGCAGTATCTTCTCAGAATGCGAGCGTCCGACAATTCCCATGATTCTTTTATATAATTATGATATAATGTAATTAGGACAATACAAAATACATGATGCACATATTGTCCCGAAAATTAATTATTTATTTCATGTTTTTAATAACCTTGCAGATAGCGTTGGAAACTACGGGTGGTTCTTTATTAGTTTAACTTTCTGCCAGAAATTTTAAATATTATCTCGATGGCCAATCACGCATGCATAGGCGCACAGCTCTAAAGAAACCCAGACTCGTCATTGTTCATAATATTTCTATGTGAGAGTTCTGACCAATCAGAAGTTAAATTTTTTAGAGGGTACCAGAATTGCTTGATTTTTTAAGATTTGAATTAATCTGTCGATATATCAAAGTCTAGAGAATCGATACAAAATATCGATATTTACAAGGCTAAAACATCGATACTGAGACAAATCGATTTTTAATCAGCTACCCTAATTAAAACCGTTTGTAGTATGACTCACAGAGTTCTAAAAGCATGAGTTCCATTTTCCACACGCCATGAGTAAGATTATTCGTGTTTGTAATCCATCCGGTGAAATCCTATTGACAAGCACTGTGTTCTAAAATAGGATAAACATAAACGTAATGATTAAAATTCTTACTCGATGCTTTTCTTATACGATGCTTCTCGCTATTACTTCTTCTCTCCACGCAGGTTATGGACTGCGTGCAAGATCGCCGTCGGGACATGATCGTTAAAGCGTTATAGACGCGACGTCCACGAAAAACTGGATCTATTCTCCAGGGTCCTTGCGATCGGTTGACTCCTTCGATCGTTGCTAAAACTGTAAATGGCAGAGAAGCCTCGTCCTCTATGGGAAATCCTGTTGAGACATGGACGACAATTCTTTCCTTTTATATCATTATCTTATTCCTCTAATCTATTTCACCAATTGTGTATTATTATCTACTGCAAAGACGATCGCTCCATACTTTGTACTACGTTGATCGCTTCTGGTTGATATGACGATACAAAATATCATGTATCCGTAATTAATTCAAAATATTAATAAATTCCTACATACTAGTTATTTTAAGTTTTATCTCAATATCCCTACTGTAACTAATTTCCGGCTATCCAATCACGCTCTCATTATAGCGCACCTCAGTAAAACCATTAACTACGTGTTAATAGGAGCACAGATATACACTTCACTTCGAGTGAAGTGTATACGATGTCTACGGAAGCGTATTCGCTAACGCCAGTGCCTGCGAAGAAATCTCAAATTAACAAGTAAATTTTTCATATCACCTCTTTGCCAGCCGTAATGGTTAATTACTACATGGGGAATGAGCTGCTGAATAGACATAAAGGTGCATTCATTGGCGACATGAAAATCTTTATGATCTTTGCGAAACTTTAATGCAATCACAGACACCGATTGTCGCAATCAAGAAATTAACGCCTGAAGGAAATTCCGTTATGATTTTTATGTTAGACTTTTTGAGGTTAGAAATCTAACAAGATTTCAATCTACCGCAGTCCGGTACTGAAAGTACAGCAGGTCGTCCACCTCACTGCTCTTTATTATATAATCGAATCTTATCAAACCTCATCTCGTCTCGGTATTTACCCACGAATTCATTCAGCGAGCGGAAGTATTATATATCGAACAACGGTATCACTGATTACCGGATGTCGCAAATATTCCCCAAGCTCCTCGTTACTTCCTACGAGGAAAATTAGCTGCAATCTCAATAAATCAATCTTTAAAAGGATTTTACGGCCATACCACAGATTACGAGATATTTTAAAGACGGCGGAAGTTGCCTATTGGCTTATAGACCGGGAAGTCTCGTTTTCATATGTATTTTCAATTCTTCCCGTCTACAGTGAACTACGTGAAATCGTACAGTCCGTCCATGAGTAAAAGAGCATTTAGAGAGGCCATCTTCCTATGACTTTTAAGGTAAAAGAATTCCTTACTCAGGATCTGCTACGCGCGAAACAACTGTTTGTGAAGAAGACATACATGTTCCTGTTTGAATAGTTCACGAGGGCATTCTCATGGGTCCCGACAGTCGATTAATGTAACCTGCCTTTATGTAGGATCACGACGAGGTTCTCACCGTGGACGACGTAGCAAATAGCCTTTAGCCAGAGAAATTGGCAGCTGTCCGACACTGCGATTTAAGATAGGGATTTCGCGCTTGTTACCACTGCTTTGTAACTGTTTTCAATCTACCTGGCGGCCGTCAGTTATGCGCCTTGCTCTTCCGTCTAGCCAGAATAAGATTATCCAACGAGAATCCTCAGAGTGGCGGCATTGGAACACGAGGTGGGTCTATTAGCCACGTATCTTATGTACGCCCACTAGTCATGAAGTGGAAGCATCTATAAGGACAACAAATAGCTAGTAATAAGAGTAGGCGTAAGGTCGTAGGACAAAATGGCAGGGTAACGGTAAGACTTGTAAAGCCATGCATTTCAGGCACATTACTAGATACGGAAGAAGCTGGACACTTTTAAAAGATCCTTAAGTCGGTTACTTGGAGATTCAAAGAACCCATTGATTGAAAAGGTGAATTCACAATGGCGCCAAGATATAATGTGAATAACTTGTATCTCTACGTACACTATACGCTGGATAAGAGTAGTGGGACTTGTATTGTATCGCAGCACGATGAAAAAGCCTCTTGAATGTAATCAGCCGCATTCATCCTGCCACTCACTTCTTGTATGCTAGGCCACTCTGCCGTGTTTACAAGGTATACCGACCTACCGCAATATTGTGATTGTGCGTGATTCAATAGAGGATGCTGGAGTTGACTGGATCTCTTTCAGTGTCGTTATACTCATAATGAAGAAATGGTCATTATTTAGTCGGCGTCCACTCGATTTAGCGTTGTACACACTGTGTCTACCTATTGTGAACTGTTTCGTATGAACAGGCCTGTACAAGCGCCGTAAGGTTGTCAACAGCGGCCTTAATTTTTCACGGCGTTAATTTGCCAATGATTATACACTCTGGACCGCCTGACTGGCCTACTTCTTCAGACCTGACAACCACGAAACCTGCATGCATATGTGCATACAAATTGCAACCGGCCGCATGTTATTTATCCTGAAAGGATTCACCCTGCAGATCCACCCGAATACTTGGAATTCTATCCGATGAAGGATGACGTGTCCGCATCCCTATAAAGTACAGTTAAGCTATAATCCTACGGATAATTAAGTATGGAAGGCATGTTATCTCTCAAAATCGTCACGCTAACCATACTTTCTGATTCCAATCTTACATTCTCAAAAAAAAAAAACCTAATAGCTCCTGCAGTCATACACAAGTGGTAATTGCCCGGCGACCCTCTAGGAGCAAAGCCGTGATGGAAGGGAAAAAAGAAAATGATCAAAGAGAAGAGACAGTCGAGAGGCGCATAATGCGTAGACGTTCCGCGTATCGGCAGAGAACGAGGCAGGCATAGAGAAGACCGCTGTAAATTGGCATTGCGCAATTTGCCTGACGAGTTCTTTCGCGAATTCGAAAGTTTCGTAATGACACGTCGAGTCCGCGCGAATGCTCATTCATCCCTCATCTCTTGCGGGACTCTGGAAAAGAAACCTTGAAAAAATTGCACGGCGTCCATCTTTCAAACGGGATAAGATCTTACATTGAGCATCACCGTGTGGACGTTAGACGCATGTAGAATTTTCGCAGATCTAGATATAAGGAATTTCAGGATGAGTAAGACAAAGCATCAGACTTATCGTGTCATGGACGTAACGCACAATCTGCACGGAAAGATACAAGAAAACATGGTGGGCCCTGTCGAGGCATTACTGTAGAAGCACAAAAGGTTTTGGAGTCAATGCACGGTCGCGTGGCACGTGTGTGCATACGATAGTAAGTAGCCTTCCAGTGTTAAAACACCTCGAGAACATACCTTCTTCTATAGTTAAATGTTGTTCTTGTAACAGCATTACCTTCGCATCAAAACTCATAACACACGTCCCTATCAACCAAGCAACAATTCGGCTAATTATTCCTTAACGGGCACCGATTCACCTTCGTTATCTCGTCTCAGCACTCGTCAGGCTCTTTTGTTAAGGCCCCGAATTAATCCCTCCTCGTTTTCAGATCGCTCGTACACAAAGGCCCGGATAACTCCCAGTAAATCTCTTAATGTCTTGTAATACGAAGCGTTTAAAGAGTTCCAGCAGGTGATTCTCCCGTGGTTCAACAATTCTATGAATATGAGACACGTGTACATATCGATTTTTAGTGAAAGGCATATTACTTGATGATCAGCAGGAAAAAAAGATCACGTGAATGTAAATTAAATGTTTTTGCGTTTTACTTGTGCCTATAGAAGAATAACGTTGAAAGTATTACATCAGAATCTTAGGAAAAAGACACTTGTATTAAAGATAAAAAGGAAAAGTAAGAAATCTCTTCTATTGTTCTGCTCGACAAAACCACCGTCGGCCACGCTTCATCCGTTCGTTCATTCCGGGAGACCCAACCCGACTTGTGCTAAACTCGAATGAAGGCGTCGCAGCGCCTTAACTGTACAAATACTAGCGCTATAAGTTTCTGATGCCTGTATCGAGTACCCACCCATCTACCTGGAGTACGTACTCCTAAGGAAAAGGCAGGTAGACAAGCTGAGGAAGAGAGACGTGGAGAGTTGCCTCCTGGACTTTGTATGACAATGGTCTGCGTAGTGGGGCCTTTTCCTCGCCGAGGAAGCGAGTCACGCTCGCATCATCACGAATGCTGCCAGCATTCACGAGCTCCGCAACTCTCTTTCCTCGCACTCGAAACCTTCACGGTAAATGCGGCACACGTGCTAAGCACAGACTAACCGAGGAACAACAACCATGGACCGTCACGAACAGCTACCGTGTTCGAGAATTGTCCCTTGAGTAAAGGGTCTGTGCGCATTGTGAATTAATGCTTGATTTAACGAGTTCTTTACACTAGTGACTTAGTACTTATTTTGTACTATTAGAATCATATAGGGAAAAATCTCAATATAACAAGAGAAAAACAGTTTAACGAATTTCATTACCTAATCTTCGTGTTTGGTTAGAATGTTATGATATACGTAGCACGTAAAATATTTTCCATTATCATTGATATCAGTAACATCAGCATTTAATAGCTTTAAAGCCTATGGATCTTTCTGGCACTTATGAGAAATACAGAAAATTTTGAAAATATATATATCACATTTTTTATCAATTCACCGTGATCCTATTATGTTATAAGTAAGAATACATCTAAGTAAGAAGAATCTGATGATTGCTACAGTATCTCATGAATACCTTGCTTCACATATGCATCAACGTCCATGGAACAGCTTTACCGTCAACAGCAGGACTATCTTATGAAAATAGTGAATTACAAGCTTTTCTTATCGGATTGGAGTAGATCAAAACATGACTGTCTGCAAGAAGATGAACACTTTAGGAACATTTGACTCTATAAGCCACACTCATCCAGTAATGCAAGGTCCTCATCAGACTGATAATGGTGACAGTCACTTTGTCCTGCTGTATAAGAGTTGTCTTCCTCTGAAACAATTACCGTGCAGAACGATTACACCGTTCGGATCGAGAGCCTCTACCTATTGGCGACGGGATGGAATGAGTGCAGAAAAAAATAAAGAAAGAGAGGGAAAAAGAAAGGCAAGAAAATGACAGCGCTACGCTGTATCCCATGGTAAGGCTACGGAAGAGTGCGAGCTTTTTAATTTTATGAGGGGCGTTTATCTTACGATTATGTTGATAACTTCTCGGTAGAGGCTCGTAACGTAAATTGGACAAATGCCGGAGCTCACTCGGCATCCGGACGTTATGCACTCTACATCGAAATTGACATCGTCCTGAGATCTGACACGGGCTTAACATGGAATTCGTTAATGTTTTTTCTCTTTTTCATTCTACCTTCCTAATATTGCAAAGTGAATTTTCATAACAAATCCTTTATAGAAACGATACGTACAGATACTTGAAGTCAGCAACGCCTAACCAATTGAGAGCTGAGTTGTAACTTGATAAACAAGTTTACTTGGAGAAGCCGGTATCCTCTATATTCTCATACGGGGTGTCCCATGTAGCCCAAATGCTAATTGCCGAAGCAGACGAAGAAAAAGCATCATACAATTTCGTGGAGCCAGTGTTATCTCAGACATCCAGTATGCCAAGGTACACGTCCATCCGCTGTAGCTCCTCCAGGGTCCCGATAGCTACCAGAAGATGGTGTTGCGCGTGATTTGCAGCACCACCGATAAGAAGGTGCGAGACTCCAAGTGGATACAAGGTTAGCATGTGGTATGTGGATGAGACAGTCGAACTGCATTCAACGGGTTCCAAATACTGCAACAGGATCAACTTCTGCCTGTTTCAGGATGGTACAAAGACCCATGATCTTGCCAACGTCCTGATCACGATCCAAGTCAAGATTTGTTGACCAGTGACTGTTATTATTAGTCACATAAATACCGGATCTGATAGTGATCCTAATTTCAAAATCTATTACGTTAGACCTGAGAATCAAGTATTAATCTTTAGACTCACATATAATATTCATATGTATATTTACATACAGTGTGTATCTTCCGAAGGCACTTTCTTTCTTACAAAGACAATCACATGAACTTTAAGAAACCGCCTACGTACTAAGTACTATTCTGATTACAGTCTTGGCATCCTGTGGGAGTGTCGAATCTCACTTTGCAGGAAACAGGAAATCAGTGACTTTTATACCAACAGCCAATTCTTTTCTTCGAGTTTATTGGCCATAATCGCGCCCACGCAGTCAGCAATCTAAGGCGCGTTTAATCAGTTTTCTCCGTGAAGCAGTGTGTCTACTATGTACAGTGTAGTTTATAGCCTTATTTTGTCTTTTACGTAAGTAAAAAAGTATTTCCCCAGGTAAACCGTGTCTCTCGAAGATGGAGGGAAAGTTTTCTGATAGTTCCTGGGTAAATACCAAATTATCCACGATAATGTCGACGCGGAGTAGGTATTCACGGCGTAATAGGTGAGGAATAGATGGAGATAGAGACGTGATGCATGGTCACGATTAGGCCAATAGGCAGCGGCCATCGTGCCATTAAAGATAAAACCTCACCGCCCTAGAATGGATTGGTGGACTTTACAAGTGGATTATGCGTTATGCTTCATCCATTCGTCGGATATCCAATCATCGCCGCAGCTAATTAAATTCTTGATCGAAGCTAAATTCAAGCGTAAAATATCCAATATTTTTAAGAACGCAATGTCCCTTCTACATTTCTTTCCAGACTAACTTGTCCGGTCATCCTTGATTACGTGCATTCCGAACTCGCCCCAAATTCTACTTCACATTACCTACTCGTTGTCATTAAAACCAACAAATATCTACCACGTGCATATACACAGTAATACAGTAAATACCAAACCTAATGATTCATTATAGCACAAAGAAACCTAACGTAATCCGCAAAGCGGATACGTATGGGAAGATCATTAGGTAGATTGTATTATGCTAATATCACAGACCAGTTCGATGGTATAATTAAATTCGTGCACGCTTCGTGAACCGTAGAAAGAATAACGAGCGAAGATAAAGGAAGAAAAATTCCTCTAAAGAATAGCGAGTGGAAGGTTCGAATTTGTATAAAATCACTGGAAAAATCCACGCATCTTTTATAGAATTAACAATAAGTAATTACTCGAACCTTCCTCTCACCCTGTCAAGTAAAATTCAGTATCTTCTTGTACTTACTTGTGAAGCACCCGTTACAATCGACGACGTTGATGTTCATAGCGCACCGAATGTACGTCGAAACGTGTAATTTCGCGAACCAACCGCTCTGGCTATACTCCGTAGCCGTTAACTCCTCAAGCGTTCAGTCCGTAATGCCCTGGCGACTAGCTGCAGGCGATTTACACGACGTCAAGGTGCAACACGAGTAGGATTCCACTCCGAGGGATCTGTATATTCGGAGAGCCAGCGATTCCGAAATCGCATTCGGGACTCTCGATTTACCGTTCTACTTCCCGGTGGACACGGTCAGAGTTCACAATGGATGAGTTGGCCAGTTACGGTTGTAGCTCGTGCCTGAGCAACATCGACTTCACCACTATACCTCGTGATTCCACATGTTAGACACTTTTAAGCTCGATTCACACGATCAAAATACAGCCATCACATAAAGACATTTCTCAACGAATTATACAGTGTGTTAATCCAATGATCGTTTCAATGAAAAGTTACCATTGGGTATTATTAGCATAACAAAACAATAATGAATACGCGACAACTTTTATTCCATAGATTTCCATGTAATCGTGACAACAATTTTTTTATGTGCCCATTTTAGGTAATACTTAAAGCGAACAATCGACTTCTCTTGGGAGTACTAGTCCTGCGACACGATTAAAGAATTTACCTGTGACCGGTTGAATCGTTATCGATTAGATTCATACACGAAATTTGGCTCCTTGTCACGGTTCTGGCCGGGCGATTATTAATAATCCAATACACCATAAAGACTCTGAGTACTATGTCGTTAAATTCCGTAGGTATTCGATTATTTGACAGGGCCCAAAATTATCGGTATAGTGGGCCCTTTCGTCGACTATTAAAACCGGCCTATAAGTACTTAGTTCGCGTAGTTGAGTGCGGGCGTAATAAGACTGCCTGCTGACGGCGGTAGCGCAGATCGTGCCCGCAAGCGGCAGAGAAACCCCTCTCTACCTGGGCACTCCTGAACTCACCTCCAGCAGCAAGCGCAGCCAGCATGGATGGCTGCCCTGCCTGCCTACCGGGCCCGAGTTCCGAGTGGGTCCCAACCGTAGGTCCCAGAGTGAATCCAAGTAGTCGCTTTGCCTTCTTCGCTCGGCTCGGATCACGCGACGCTCCGGCCCTCTTTTATACATCTTTACTCGACCTGACTACACGTATTTTTAACTTGGGACAGATTCACATGCGCCAGAGGGGTCCCCACGTGCCGGATAGACCTTACTGTCGATAAGGCAGATCCGCACCTTGTTTACCTACTTCATACTTTGTAGAATATTTAATGCTTCTCTGATACTAAGCAAATTCATACGGAATGTTAGCTTGTTAGCGTTTGAACTAATCTGTATATATCACTTGACAGTATTAATTGACGAGTATTGAAGTGTAATGAGGACATTTATAGCAGATTAGAGTTCTGATTTACGATTCGATTACGTGGCTTTCGTTATTCCTATAATTTTACACGCTGCTGCGTATATAAACGTTTGATATAAATGTGGCGAATGATGCGAACGATGTTGCACGGCCGGTTTTATGGGAAAGTTTTGAAACTTCTAAATGATCCTGAAAGATACCAGCTTCCTGCATAAGTGCCTAATAGTCGTTCGAAGTTAGTTTACAGCGAGTATTAATTAAAGGATAGAGTAAAATTTATCGGGCAATATTTCACTTATTTCATGGACAAACATTACCTTGTACTTTATTAGAAAGAAACTAATAAAAAAATCTTTTCAATGTACCCGTAGAAATTCCGTAATTTTTCGCGTCAATATTAAAATGTGCATAATAAGTTTTAAAATGGTTCTCCAAGTTTCTTCAGTTTTCTAAGTAAAGCTGGCTTAGTAATCAAAGCTCTCTCGATGGAACTGATGAGAACCCGGGTCTGATTATAAGGTGGAAATGGCATGCCTTCTAGACTGTAGACATAGATAGCGCCGTCGATATCAGCCGCGACAAGTTGATTCCCGTTCTTAGTGAACTCAAGTAGCAGAAATTTCTCGGCGTGCGTGGAAGTCGTGATCGAGGTCGGCACGTAAGTCTTTCTCTTGATATCCCAGAGACAGATCTCGTTATTAACGATACAGGCTATCACTGTGGAAATTGTAGGACTCCAGGTAGCTGCCCGTACGCAAGCCATCTGCGTGGACAAAGTAATCAGTGGCTCGAAGATGCCCTCGGCCCAAATCCTAGTGCACCAATCGGCGCCGCACGTAAGAACTATCTTTGAGCAGAACGGCGAGAATTCCATCGAGTAGATAGGACCGTCGTGCGCCAGGAAGCCCTCGATATGCTGATGAAGATAATTCGTCGAGCATCGATGAACACAGCCTTCGTCAGACCCAACAAAGTATATGTTACTCAGGGTAGGATGGCGCCTAAGCAACAGTGCACCAGGATTCCTGCTTATGGGTATATCGTAAACGGCACAATGGTTTGTTCTCTTGACACCCCTTATTTTTCCTTCTACCCTGGGTATCCTCATGATCTCCGTAACCGTGAAGTCTTCGCCAGACCGATAACACAGGATACGGCCATCTTGGTTACTTGTGTAAATTTGTTCCTGGAAATCAAACTGCTCCTCACCTGTCCACCACTGTACCTGCCAATGAGGTGCATACGAGGGCGATGTGGATCTGCGACTAGAACGCATCACCACCAGATTTAAGCTGCTTACGTCGATGACCTTAACGACACCGTCGTACAATCCTACTGCCAATAAATTTGGCCTATCCCTACTCCAATCAATGTCTGATACCTGACTGTTAAAAGTGTAACTGCGATCTGGTTGGCTGGGATTCTTAATGGTCCAGATCAGTACCACTCCTGCCTTGGAGTCTGCATTTGGTGCAGCACCATAACCAGTTGCCAGGACGTTCTGGTTGGTGTAATTCCACCGGAAACACGATACTGGTCGTCCCTGCGTCATGGAGCATGCATGCTTCCACAGTAGGTCTAGACTATATGTGAACTCCAAGCTCAGGCTATATGGATCTTGTCCAATAAGACCCTTGAATCTCTTCTGCGCCACGATGTACAGATTGCTGGCAATGATTCTCATCACGATTCGTACAGCATCTCTGAATTCCGTACTCTCTCCTATTATTGCCAACTGATCGTCAGGGTTCACAGGATCCATTGTCTCCAGTTTTGGTAACTTCAGCCTGTTCTCCTGTGTATGTATCATTTCTTCATCTTGTAGTTTTGACTCAATATTTTTGTCTACCATTGCTTTACTAGAATAACTCGACGAACCTCTCCTTTCCTTAGATTCTTCAGGGCCTCATCGGTGAAAAGCACGACGCTATCCTTCAATCCTATCTTTTCCACCTCGGCGAATGTGTCGTACAGTACCCAATTATTAACAAATGTACCCTGATTACGACGCTTGCGTCTACCCAGGTAGCTGGACCTCGTCTTCATGTGGACGCACGGTGTCTGAGTCTCGGCTGTAGCTAATTTCCTATTCGACCCTGCGCCCACTGTAATCTGTTCATAACGCTCATTATCACTCTTCACAGCTTGACCTTCTGGTGTTCTTAAATCTTCGGTAAGCTGTGGCATCTCAAAGATGAAGATCGTTTCCGTCTCCTTAAGAGTAATTGTTACCTTGGCAGGAGGTACATGAAAGATATCAGAGTTATACCTAAAAGGATTAATTATTATTCCATACAATTGTTCAGCAGATTAGTTTATACTCTCACCTGGGTAAACAAAACTGCGATGGGGCCCTGTCTTCATCAATGGACTGCAAAGGCGATTCTTGTATCTGTGTCGACGTCAAACTGTCAAACAGTATGTCTTCCGGTACCAGGACTGCAGTCTGCGCGGAGGATGTTCTTATGACAAGAGAGGAACTGGCCTTAAGTTCCCCGTGACCGGAACCGGATATCACTAATTGCGAACTGCTTGGTCCTTCCCGGAAACCAAAAGTGTCGAAGGCCGTCACTTGCTTCTCTTCTATACTGGGATAGAAAAGATGAACCAATGGTCTTGGCGTCATATCCACACCATCTTCTATTACACGAAGAGCCTGTCGTTGTTGAAGAATTGATGTTATGTTCTTGGGTGCGATCCTACGGATCCTCCCGGAGGTGTTGATCCTCATCTTCGAGGAACTTGTACTCTGACCTCGGGAACTGAACTTTTGCGAATCGCTATCGCTTGGTCTCATTCTTCTTGTAATTTATTGATTAATTAATACTAGGAGATCCCTGAGATATTAGAACTGAAATCTAAACAAAAGAATCGCACGGTCGGAATGCAACCACAGAACCGCACATGAACTAGTATACAAGTCAAAAAATGTAGTAATCATGAACCTATTTGAAGACAATGATTCCTTAGTGGCTTTCTCGAATAACTAACACTTTGTGTATAATCGTACCACGACCCTTGTACCAGGGGTTGCAGTAGCCCCTGGAAACGTGATACATCGATACAAGACTTTCATTATTTTGAACACTACACTATTCTGTATTACCGATCGATCGAAGTATAGTGAGTTCTCTAAATATAGATAGAAGTTTAAACTTTCACTAGAGGCAGCACCATCTTCAAGATATTTCTGTTATTGTGTAGATAAAGTCAATCACTAATTTGCTTCTTATATACATAATCCTTTGTGTCCCAGCAGAACTTCTATGGTATATTAATTTTGAGATGCTTTAAAACAATTGACTATTAATAAGTTACAAAAATATGTTTAAATTTTTTTATATATAAAATATATAAACAACTTTTTAAAGTATTTTTAATTAAGTGGAGATCCATCATCAGAAAGCTATTTTCAGCAAAATACATAAAAGACATCAAATTCAGACATGGGTTTCAAATACTGGTACTGAAGGGGCTAAAACAAATTCTGTAAATGCTTTTGAAAGATACAACCGGCAGTCACGGGAGACCTGGGAATCTCTAATAATGTTCAGCATTATCTTTCAAAGTGAATACCATTGCTATTGCATTAAAGGGATCTTCTCCTTAAAGTACCTGAAATGTGCCCCTATTATATGGGGGGCTTTATTTTATGATTTAATTTTGATTTTAAAAAAATATAGTAAAATCTTTGTTTTTATGTATATACTCTCTATTCATATATTTTTTATGACAAACATTTATTGTCGTTGGTAAACATATATTAAGACGTTTCATGACTTTGGAGGAGTAGGAGTCGCCAGACTTTTGAAGAGGTTTGTGCATTGAGCCGGTGTCTTTATAGAACACAACACTGACCCACAATAGTACCCTGGGATAACTAGTTACCCTGACGAATTTGCTTTTTGATTTTCAGCACGGAAAATGTTAAATTTGCACACGACAAATGTTAATATATACTCATTTCTTACTGAATTTTCCAGGCAGCTAGTGCGTTTAAAGTTACGCCCTGATCTTCGTCGAGCAATTACGTGTACGCAGCGTGACTTTTTTAATCTTTCGGCATCTCTTATATCTTCCAGTGGGGGTTTTCACTCTTTGTTATTTTCCGACGAAGAAATTGAAGGTTATGTAATTTATGTATTGCAATTAGGAAGGGCAGGAGACGTTGAAAAAGACAAAATATTCAGTACTCCACGGTACCATAACCCGTGGACCACCAAAATGTGTACCGTTGTAGAGTTAAAATAAAATCAAACTTTGGTTTACTGTCTTATAAATTACAGACTTTGAAATTACTTATTGTATTTCCACGCACTCTTGTATCTTATATATTGTTCCTAATATATTAGTAGACGATACGGAAAGTACGATTACATCTTTTCTCTATGCTAGTTTGTTAGGTACAAGGACAGCTGGAATGGTAGTACAGTGGATTACATGCAGTCTGACGACTACAATCCTGCGAAACATTCGTCAAAAGCTCGCTTTTTCGCACTCGTATCACAAAGTACTATATATTATATTGAGGGGCTACATACACCTAGAGGTTGGAAAAGTAGATGAGTTTCGACGAATTTGTTTATCAAAGTAAAAATTTTTATTCAAAAAATCTTTATACACATTTTAAAATATGTATTTTAATGCATATCTTGTGCAAATATTGTTACAAAAACTTGAAAAATATGACGTGTAGAAACTATCTCGTTGAGACTGTTCATAGATAAAGGCTTTTGCGGGAGCCATGGTATCTTCTAGAGTTTTTATCTGACAATGAAACCAACAAAATTTAACTTCAAGTTCGTATAAAGAAAAACTAGTTTTCGTCATAGCCGGTTTTTGAAATTTCGATTTTTCGCACAATGGCATCAAGTTACACAGAGAAGTATGATTTTCTTCTAAAAAAATTGTTCTTTTTTTATTCATAAAAAACTATAAGGTTAAAAAATCCTATGACAAGTACTAGATAATTGTACAAAGATCTGTATCAAATTTCAACGAAATCAGTCGATTAGTTAGTATATTTTATATCGTAATTACTGTTCAAAACAGTCGGTGACTTGACATTTTCATGTCATGAATTGCAAGCACGAGTTTTGATGATGAAGCTGTAGCGTGTTTTAGACTGTCAAAAAATGCACTTAAAACATTTAAGTTTTTGACATGGTGTTAAATAGACGTTCTTCAGTAGTGGTGTCTTATGAAAAAAAAGTGTTCAAGTTTCTCATTTGATTAGCATGGATGGATAAGACCTCGTTAATATTCATGCATTTTGGATCAGCGTTTGTTATGTTTCAATAATTTTGATTGCCGTTTCCTATGATTAGGTTATAAACTGAAGTACCGTCTCATATTCAAGTAAACCAGATCATTGTTATCGATGCCCAAATATTCCTATGAAAAACCGTCGTTCAGGATTCTCAAGTACTGCGTTCATCCATACTTCAAAGTACTGCAAATTATCATTTTGGTGGTAACATTGCCGTTTGCGATCTACCTCGAATTTCGACGTTTTTCGTATTTTATAGTCCTTGCACTTCCAGGTATTTTTTTTTCTACAAAATACAACCTTGACACATCTAGCATTGGAATTCTAAGCTATCTTGACCTAGCGTAGCCATTAGCAAGCCCGTCACAGCTCCGCGTGCTTAGCATTGGAAGAATTTGGAAAATTCTACCATGATGAGTTTGGTAATGGTTACGCTAGGTTAAAAATTCCAATGCTAGATGTCCCAAGGTTTAGTTTTTTTTAACCCTAGAATTGAAAACACAAAACTAGCACAAAACAGCTAAGCTTTCTATTTATGCATCCTTCTGATGTCATGTGTGTGCACGTGTTTCCGTGTATAAGCGTATGTAAGTTTCAGTAAAGGTCTTTGCTGGTATAATAAAAATGATGGACCAAATTACCGATGTAAGCAACATGCAACAATCTCACCGTTTTGGTTATATAATTCTGATGACGATCATCGTTTCCATTCCTGAACTCCGGTTTATCATTTAAGATGTCGAGGACTTTCATATTGCTTGCATATTGATACTGTCATATGGAATATCTTTATTCATACTCTGCATTACAACCAATTATAATTTTATTTACGTAGAGTGACCTTTCTCCGAGACCGGTCTTTTTCATTTTATGTATCCTTCTGTCTTTTCGTCTGCCTCTCGGTCACTGCTTGTCTCTCTGTGTCTCTTCCTCTTTGTCTTTCTTTCTGTCTCCATCTATTCAAATACCGATTCACTATTCCGAGCATAAGTTATTTAAGAGAAGAGACGCTTTTAAAATTAAAAATGTTATAACCATAAAAATGCAGTAACCTTTTAGCATGTATCAAGCATATAATAACTTGTTCTTTGCCATGTCCTTCTAGCTAAATTGCATTGTAAATAAACGAACTACACATTATAAGTTCCCCAATGTTCATTAAAGCTACACCAGTCGGGGAGAAGCAGAAGAAGATAAGACACTGTACAAGGAAAAAAAAAATTTATTAGATAGGCAGACGGGACACCGAGTGAGACTTAAATAGGAATATAAACACCCTTGGGACTGAATTCATTTGCATCGGCAACAAAGTTGATTATGTACGTCTGGTCTGTGACTGCGTCGACCGAAGAGAAACTTCCCTTGATCACGAGGGCCTCGTTCTCAGTTCCAGCATTCTTCAGTCGAGCTGCTTCTTGTCTCGATTGTCCATTCGAAAGTTGATAAGCGAAATTGTAACCATCGATGCCGATGTTGTTCATGAGAATCTCCTTGAGAATATGTACCTCAAGTGACCCTGGGGGGCAATCAAGACTACAGCAACGAAGACGGTAAGAACGAAGCTGTGCAAATCTAAGCACTCTTTGTTATAGCTTTGTTTCCCATTTTAATATCTGTCGGCAGATGGTTGGGAGTGTCGAGGTCCATAGACTTTGGATCTGTCATGACTGGGGTGTCTTGCGGGCGTCGTAATAGAGAGTAGTCAAGATGTCGCAAAACTCCCTTTATTGCTCCAGTACAATCGGGACTGACCATAGTAAAGAGCAAGCACCAGCGATTCCGCGGTTAGACGACTTCCAAAACGAGGTCCTTCCTCTGCCAAACTGTACTCGACTCTGTCGTCTAAACTTGGCTTCGCCAAAGTAGTTCCCCTTGCAAGAAAAAGGGAGAGACCCCTCTGCCCGCGTCCTTCCACGTTTACAGAAGTTAAATTCGAAAAAAACGACCGAAAAACCATTTTACATGTACATGTTACCATTGTCATACAATCGCAGACACTTCAAACTGAAAGATACTGGTAGAAAATGAAAATTGATTAATTTGAATCAGAAATATAAGCTGTTAAAAGTCGTTTGTGCAAATTTGCACTAGTGTGCAAAAATGGGTTGAAAATACGTGTGTGATCCTGGAGATAATTAATCAATTTTAAAGGTCATTGAAATCCCCTTATCACATAATGTTAAAAATGTGGAAATGTTTATCACGCACCGTCTTCATTTTGATTTGTAAAAACAATTCCAAATGTCTATTTCGAATGAAATTGGTGCTTCAAGATTGGTTTCTTCACTGTTTGATATTTAAGATCTTGAAGTCACTGTATTCGAATTTAATTTCAAATTTTCAATCCTCAAAATGACGAATCCTATATGGGGGATCGAAATTGCAAAAATTGTCGAATTTCTAAGAATTTACCAAATATCGAAAAATTCAATCGACACGAATTCGTAGAAGTCATAACCAATATATTACGATCGTTCAAGAAAACCGTAAGAATTGCTCGTTTACAGGAAAATAACCGAGAATTTCGAGAGCAAATGCGCGACGAAGAAAAATAGAAGTTCCTGGACGATGTTTAAAAGATGAAAAGGAATCTTCTAAACTCGTACGTATCCGATCTTCCGCTAATGTACATTGTCACGTCAGGCGGTTTGTCCGATACTCCACTGAATCTTTTTGTTTTCACTATTCATCATCGTGAAGGTGCTACTCCCTGTACTCATCTGTAATACGTGTTTAAATAGTTCAGTACTAAAATGAACTATGGCGATCTCTCTGTCTCTCTCTCGAATGACTAAAGCCGCTCTGGACGATAAAATTGCGCCATTGCGCTTCATTATCTCAATAACGCATAAACGCTCCTTTTGATCTTGATGCGTTATGTATATTCCTTTTTGTCTTTATAAAACTTGCCACGTCGTCTATATTATGATCGCCCGTTAATAACGTTCCGATTAGTATCTCATTGAGATTGTATTGGCGTACCTCTTATTGTACAAACTCTTGTGACGATTGTTAAGTATTTGGTGAAAGCTTAATTATTCATCGTTACTGGGACAGATTTTTATATTGACAATCATTGAATTCTCTTTTCTCATTGTTTGTACATTAGTTTTGTAACTCTTAAATAAGGCCCCGACTTCGCGTGTAACAGACACTCCACTGTTGTATCACTATTTCTTTAGTAATAGTCATTGTGTAATAATAATTAGAAGAAAATTTTGGAAAAGTAGTAAGACACCGAAAGAATTTCTCCCTGTTTATAATATGAATATAAAACCGAAGAACCAGAAAGAAAGGGAAATTATCTGACAATCAGTGTTTATTAAAATGAAATGAAATTTAATGAAAACATACAGAAGTACCGTAGAACGAAAAGAACAGAACCTGAGTGTTTTGAAAACTTCATGTCGACGAAAACGCTTTTTACTTTCAAGATAAATAATTAACATACTCTATTTTTCCTATCAAGTTTCTATTTATTTTGTTTTATAGTATATCTATATTCTTTATCATTTCGTGAACTAGAACGAATCACAACGTGGTAGAACTTACAATTTTGAGAGAGAGATTTCATCGTTCTTGAAAACGTACGGTGTACCATACACATTTTCAATAAATGACCATGGCATGATGCAAATATGATGCAAATGTGACGTATCAATACAAATTCTATTTCATCGTGCTATGAGGTAAACTTAAACCATACCTACCGTATATTTCGGTAGAACATGAATCAAATAATATTTATCTCTTTTTTAGTACGATGAATGAAGCATCACATGCAATCAACATTGACGATTGTTGTCGCATTCTCATGCCATCGTTTAATTCAGCGAATATCACTTTCAGGTAAGCACTCATAAGACACACAAGCTTGCTGAATGTTGTGACATTCATACAAGTCTATCTGGGTTGGTATTTAAGGCTTTCAAGGTCGTTAAATATGACGTTTTCTGACTAATTATTTATAAATAATTGTTTATACCTTGACATTAGCTGACAAATACACATTATTTGCGATAACATCGCACGACATTACCACAATTTTTGTATGTTTACTCTAATTTTGATTTATTGGGTCAGCCTTTCTGAATTTTAGAAAGCTCAGATCAAATTCGAAATCAGCGACCTCCAAAACTTTAAGACACCAAATTTCACAAAAATCCAATAACTTTCATTTTTCGCAACTTTGCTAGTCAAATTATTATATTTCAGTCTGACACTTAAGGGGTTAATGACTACTTGTTCAATATCGTGTCACTCTAATCATCTGATTCACTGATAATTACTATACAACTGAGCAGAAAAATAACATATAACGTATATGTATTATAATTTAATTATAATTTTTAAAAAACCCAATACACTACCAAGTGCATTAATGATGCAGAGTTAATTTTGAAATATGAATTTTAATTTTCATTACGTACTACGTATAGATATGTATCAATTTTTTGTGCAACACATCTTCTTATCTATTATATTATTCACGTAAATAATAGACAAAACACACCTTATCAAGATCCATCTACGAACACTACTCGAAGGATTCCAAATTTGTAATGTGTTGTATGACGTAATCATTGTAGGTGTGAATGATTGCACGAAATCGAATCAACATTTTTAAGATACATATCCGTTCCGTATTTTAACTTTGCAAGTGGGATAACTGATTTCGTAACAACCGTCCTATACCACATCCATTCTCTTCCCGCGACGAAGATGCTACCGAGAATTACGGTGTGCCTCTAAGTGCAGAGTTCAAACACGATCTCAATCCTTCAATGGAATTTACACATTGAGGTAATAATTTATGTAGGAATGGGAGTCCACTTAGACGAAATCCTTTCTCGTCGAACGCAAAGTGAACGGTTTATTATTAGATGCGCATTAGCATCTGTTAGGAATGCGACTTACAATTAGTCCTGATCGGTACTACTAAATTCAATTGAATAAGCATTTATCAAATATGATCAATTACATTCACTTACCTGAGTCCCAAAATAGTGTCCAAAAAAAGTGAAACATCTTTTTGAGAATTAGTATAAAATAATGTAACTAACAGTAAAGAATAAGGAAAGGGCATGGGTGTCAGCTGTAACGCTTACACGTGGATGCTGGCAGATCAATCAAAGCGACAAGGATCTCGAGTCAATCTACTTCTCGGCCGTTCGTCATATGCTTGAACGAAATGATGCGTTGATTAACAGACTCTCGTAGTCTTAAGATCGTAGAGTGCGCGCAGTCCTTTGAAGAAGGTTCATAACATTTGAGTCACGTAGAATAAAGAAAAGTTGTTCGATTAAAAAAATTGTGTATTCGTCATAAATAAAGATGCGCAGAAAATCAGTGGTTTAGACTGGAATATGTTCCCCTTGAGGATGGAATCCATTTTCATCAGCAGTGTAGGTAACGGTAAATTTCTGGCCGGTAACCGGCTCCACCCAGGAGTAGCTGCCGCTGACGGCGATAGCTTCGTTCTCTGTACCGATGTTCTTCACCTGTGCTGATTCTTGCTTCGACTCTCCGTTAGAAAGTTCGTAGCCATAGTTGTAGCCGTCGATACCAATGTTATCCAAAGGAGATTCCTTTACTACGATAACGTCCGATTGTCCTTGGGGGGCTGCGAGGGCTACGGCAACGAGGGCGGCAAAAGCAATGATCTACGAGAAATAAATAATCCAATAAAGTTAACTGTCACACACGTTATTTTGAGATCGTTCTAAGATTCGTCACTGGATACTTTTATATTTTATTCAACGTACCGTCTTCATTTTGAACGTGAGGTTACTGAACGTCAACCTGAGTTCTCTCGAATTATAGACTGCTTCTACCGATAAGCGTGCGAGATTATATAGTCCCCAAGATTTGGCGGGACCCCCCCTCTCTCTCTCTTTCTCTGCGCCCCAAAATTCTAACGGGATACATACATCGTTTCCAAGCTTTCTTTTGACGAAGTCGTAGGACCCCATCAGAGTTACTTTTCACTTTATACTTTTTCAATTTATCATTTTTTCGCAATTTATCAGAAAATCATTAGCGTATTTTCTGTGTTTATAACGTTCTTCGAATTTTCATCATTTTTTTTTAATACATATTTCTTTCTATGTAGTTTTTTTTACTTATTTCCAATGAGGAAGAACTTATCAAAGGAGAATTTATCGGTTTTAAACTTTTAAGAATTAACGAGGAAAAGTTTCTCTTGGTACTTATTTGTCATTGCGAGACATTACCTCTACGACATTAACGTTTATACACTCATTACGACAAATCCTTAGGCACGAGGATGCGCTAGTATTCAGAAGAAAGTACCGATTATGTAAGTCAAGTGTTATGCTAATAGCGGACAAGGGTCTACGACTGAATATTATTTGAGAGATGTATTGTGGAGATAGATTATTTGAGAGTAATAAAGAATAAATATAAAAAATCACTAATCTCCGACAAAACGATACCAATAATGTTACTACCGAGTCTCGATCTGCGATCGCGAAATTATTATGCGCCATTACGGCATATAGACAAATAAAATCATTATTCATCGTGACGTATTCATGATTCACTTTTAAGATAATCTTATCTGTAACTACTCTGACGTATTCCACGTAGACATCTGCCGTTATGACGATGCAATTCCTGTCAAGAAATCATCATTCGACTTTGCATATTTTTTCAAATAAACAATAAGTAAATAGTAAGGTGTTATGTATGAATAACTATGTAACGTAAAATTAATCATTATAACAACAAAAATTGAATTATACTAATTATATTATAGTAAGGACTGCAGGTCTTACGGCAGTATAATTCTAACATCATGAAACAAAAGAGGTTGTCTAATTGAACTAAATTATAGAATCATCATCCGTAACCAAGACTATAAAGTACTTTTACAGTCATGAGACAGAGGTACGAGAATGTCAAAGAGGAACTCGTATGATAGGAATTTCACAAGAGTGTGCCGGTGGACCGTACGAGGCCGTCCTCGGCAAAGAGGGCTCCTTGCGTAATCGCCGTCGCGGCACACGATTGCACGATTCGCTAAATGCCACCTACCGTCGCCACCACCAATGCTACACGTAAATGGTTAGTCGCATCCTCGAAGCAGGGATGACACGAAAGATGCAAGGATGTAGCGAAACGCGGGTCGCCAGATGTTGCTTACAAGATTCTATAGCTATTGGTGGTTGGTACCAATCTGCCCTTTCGGTATCACGTTGGATCCGCTACCAGTTCTACCACAGTGACAGCGATTGATACATTGCAGAATTGATACGACATTACCTGGAGGAATGTCGTGGTATGAAATTATTCCTATATAAAATTCCCTATATAGGATTATTCAAGATTACTACAGTAACTGGAAGTTAAATTTTCTATTTTATTTCTATACGAAAATCAACTGCAGTTGCATTAGGCCTGTATAACCATATGAATATCTACATACATATATAGATCTAAAGTATCCGTCAACCAGCTGTGAAGGAGAAAACTTTAAAATTACTACAGTATTTGTGTATGGAAATTATCATTAGTCCACTGATGCAGTTCTGTAACACTTGTTGTGACTCGATACTTGGGAAAAAAACAAAAAACAATTGTTTTAGATACATCTACTGGATAGCTTTGCACGTGGTCATGTATTGTATAACAAAATACATGCACATGGCTCGAGTCAGCCATTTGGATTACAATTAGTGAGTATATGCTAAGCGACCGAGTTCACAGATCATGTTCAAAAGAAATTATCGCGAAAGTGAAGATGAAAGCTCATAGGCGGAGACACGGAGAATTATGAGATTTTACGAAATTAGAAAATACCATATGTGCCTTCTTGAAGAATATCGGATATTTGACTGTAGCAGATGAGTGAAAGTTTAGGCGGTATAACTAACGTCAGTAGTTCTATCTTCTTAAGATAGAGATGCAAATGTAATCGCCTTTTCAACGATACAATGGAGTGATAAAAAAAAACCTTGTGTCATTCTCATCTTATATACTAAAATAACATCTTTCGCTATCTCTTCCCATTCTTCCTCCTTTCTCATTGTGATTCGTCCTTCCCGATCAACGATCGACCTACGCTATTAAGACATTCTCTCCGGGGTTGACGCAGACCTATACCCTTTCTCTCTCTCTCTCTCTCTCTCTGCTTCCGCACAAGGATATAAAGATGAGCAGATCCTCTAGAAAGACGATTCGTCAATCTAAAAAAAAACCAATAAAAAAGTCATATTGCATCTAAATGCAAAGGAAAAAATTGAGTACGGGTGATCATTAAAAGGAAAGGCTCCATCTTTGGAGGTCTTTTGACATCCGCTCGATCTCCGCCACTATCTACCGTCATATTATATCCTTTAAATCATTGCCAGAAACAACGAAGGCCAAAACCTACTTTATTCCCTGTAATAAAAAAAAAAATCTCCCAATTTCAAAATCTGTCCGTATCTCAAATTCCTGCATATATTTAATTACGTCATATAACGTCCATTTCATGGAATTTACTATCTGTGTTTTCTTAACAGGTATACAAGGTACTCCAATACTTTACTATCTTAGCGTTGATATACGCAACCTGCCAGAAGAGCTCACTGGCATTTGTCCACTGAAAGGCATTCTCTCCGCAGACACACGCGATCAGAGTTTGCAGCAGCATTGGCATTAAAGGTAATAATGATTTTGCTTTAATCCATGTAAAAAATTAATTCATTTAAACCTCATGGAGAACCTGTCGCTGCGCTTAACGGAATCGCGACATTAATTTACGCGCAGGAAATGGAAATGAGAAAGGTGGAGCGTCGAGATAACCAGAAAGAGACAGAGGAAGAATAATCAATGTACATATAAACTTACTAGTTTACCCTAAGAGAAGAAATATGAGACGTGGTGGAGGTGGACTTTGAGGTAATCGTGTAACGAGATGCCCAAGTAGGTGAATACGCAGGAGGTGTGCGGTGATACGGTAGCCGGAGGCATCCCAGCACATCTTCAAATGGCAAGGTCATCTTCGTTACGTCACCAACTTTCCTCAATCCTACCAACACGAGAAAACTAAATGTCACACATATCGACCAAGGACAAGATATCTCTTGACGTTAAATAAAGAATCTAACAGGGTGGAATTGCGTCTGAAATTCTTAGCCAAAACGTTTACTTTCACATTTTTAATCCCGTCTGACAAATCGAACCAGGTTTTTTTTTGTGACATACGCACGACTTCACCCAATACAAAGGCCTGGAAAGAAACATAAATATGAATTTTTTGTACAGCGCAGGACGCGTCCATGAGAAATGTTTATTACCGTTCCTCATCCCTGTGCTTTAGTATCTCATAATCTGTTTTTAAAAATTTGATTTCAGAAGCCGTTAAGGTTTATCCGAGAGCACCCTTATCCTGTGTTCCAAAGTGCTACCCTTTAGCTTTCATTCGAAAGTGACGATCTATTCTCACTTTCGACTTAATTAACGTAAACCAGACATCTAACGGTCGCTTTCTATTTCATAATTGTTAAACAAATACACACGAAAAATTAGATTCTATTTTCAATGAGATGCGTAAACGCTATGTAGCTCCGCTTGGCACCACCTGACTATGCAAATTGCCCAGCATGATTCTCTTCCGTATAAAAAGGAATTATATCTCTACGAGAAAATCGATTGCTAAAACGAGCTTGGAATGCCATCACATCCCATATAGAGGTCGAAGAGCGAGAGACATCTCAAAATTTGGAGAAAAGAGTATCTTAAATTGTAAATGGCACCGTTACCGCGCCCATAAAAATATCCATTGGGATATTCAGAGACTTTCTACTGTCGAGACTGGTATGGCGAATGATTTTTGACTAGACCAGCAGGAATATTTCGTACGAAGGTAAAAGTGCTTTCCAGAAAGGTGTGACCACCAGAATAAATACGGGGAAAAATTAATGGCATAATCTTATAGAAAATGCAGAAAAATAAACTCGATAAACGGGAATGAACACCGGAGTCATCCTCAACCGCTGCTCCATGTCAGATCCTGCGATGCACTTACGACCTATCGTAAGACTTCTAAGTCCGAAGCTTAACTTCTGCATAACCATCGCGGTGGGGACGCACCAGTATATAAAGGCTGATCGCTAGATGAATCTGCGGCACCAGGTACCTCACGTCGTTAAAGGACAATTCTAAGCATCCATCGCAATTGTCGAACCCACATCTTACGTCATGAAGACTACGGTGGGTCCAGCGACATAGGTGGACATACGTGACCGAGACACGATGGAGCTAGCCTCCAAAATTTATTACGCAACCTAGTGAAAGTGAAGACGATCTGTGATATTTCTATACGTCGGCATATGTATATATGCAAGCACCCACCGCACACATATACGAATAGTAGAGGATAAATATTATCCATACATATTGCATACAGAACTTCTACACGAAAAATCTTTTCGAGGGGCCAGCTTCTTATGGCTGTCAACGTAAAAAAAGATCCGTCATATTTTTATCGTGAAATGACTATAGGTACACAAACATATAACATTGTGTCCTAGAATCCTTGAAGAATGTTAAGAACTCTGACAAGTGTATATTTGTGCGTGCGTGGGTACCTCGTTAAAACGTCATTAAAGTCCTCTTTACAAAAACCGCACGTGTCTTTCAAATTTACGTATCATTAATAATAAATCTTCTTTCTGAAAAAAAGGCGGGATTATCGATAAAAATTAATATATTGCCTTGAATTGAATTTCCTTTGTTTGCTTTACAGATTTTAACGTTTGCCGCACTACTGGCTGTTTCCTTGGCTGCACCTCAAGGCAACCCCAACGAGATCACAATCACAAATCAAGAAGAGCAGAACAATATCGGCGTCAGCGGATATCATTTCAGCTACGAGCAAAGTGATGGTCAGCGAAGGGAAGAAACGGCCGAATTGAAGAACGAGGGAACCGAAAATGAAAGTATCGTTGTAACCGGCAGTTTCAGCTTCGTAGGTCCCGACGGCAAAACTTATCGAGTAACTTACACTGCGGATGAAAACGGTTTCCAACCTGTTGCTGAACATATCCAAGGTGGAAAGCTTTGAATACAGGACCAATAACTCGTAGCTTTTTGTAGCAGATGCGCACTGGTACGTGCGCACCCTCATACATGAGAGTGCGCATGCGCGAGCCCTACGCGTCCCTATATAACTCGTCGTCTATCTACGAGTAACATACTCCTTTTGTGGTTATCACACGCTCCAACCTTCTTTGTGGATTTTAACTTTACGACAAAAGGAAGTTACAACCTTTCGAAGTCCATGGACCACCTAAAATATCTCTTGTAATGTTCTAACTTTTATTCCTCATGCTCCTTCTTCAACTGTTCCAGCAGTCCCCTTTTTCCGTATCGCTTTTATCGAGTCAGAGGATCGTCTGGTTTCAATTTTCGTCATATTGCTTACTCTGTACCGAATTTGTCAAAATCTTTTATATTCAACTATTTTCTTATCCGATAGAATCGTAGCTACTACAGTTGAAAAAATGTACTTGTGCGTATATTTGATCAAGGACAAGTACCACAAATAACCTATGCCATATGTACGCGAACTTAAAAAATATAGGAAATTATGAAGATGTAATATTTACAAGACACATTAGTCCTGCCTCTTATTTGTACAGACACACAAGCATATCTGCTAATAACTACAGAGTTTATATCCCTCCGCTATTATAATTTTATATTCCAATAAAAACACTGCTAGCGTTATTGGGGCGCCGCAGGATCTATAATATAATTTATGAACGATCGTATATATTCTGTATTAAATATGTGGTGCAAATAAACATGTATACACTGAATTGTGTTAATCGTCAATTAATCAATTTTCAATCTCTTTATCATATAAATTAAATAAGCACGCGACTTGTATGTTGTATTTATCGCGTAATTTGCCTTTGGTTTTCTGAACTACCGTTCATGCACAATCTGCATGCATTGAACGTCTTTACGATTCTAAAATTAATCAATTACCACTCTCATGACGTTTCCTCTTTTATATCCTTCAACAAGATTTATTTCTATGTCTCAATTTCTGAGAATCCTCCTGCATACTGATGATCACTTTGCATATTTGTAAACTATACACAAGCATTAGCGAGCCTCTAAAATTTGGAAACCAAAAAGGATTGAAAGGGAAAACAGATACGAAGTTATAGCGAAATCAGTTCCATTTTGAGTGGCCTTTCTTCTAATAGTTTTTAGTGTTAAAAAGATCCTTAACTGTATACGTGCGAATTAAAAGAAAGGTTTTCTGGCGTAATAAGTGAAATTACTTAAATTGTTATTTATACTTTATTGAAAGTTTTACAGTTAGGTGACTTGCAACGAAATACTCGAAATACCAATACATTGAGCCCATTATCAATGATTGTATAAATATTTCGTAGAACATATGAAAGTTAATTAGTACAATAGTATAAAAAAATTATGAAGTTTGACACTAATACGTATGTGAGGCAATTAATCGAATGTGAATATCATATATTTATATATATATATATATATCATATATATATATGATATTCACATTGATACGTATATGTATATATGTCTATATAAAATTAAAAAAGTGATACACATAGATGTTACGTGTTCATTAAAAAAAATCGAATCAATTCTTATCTTATAGTAGTTCTTCTATATACAATAAGTGGATGAAACATGAATAATTCACCCGACAATATATTAATGTACCAAATTAATAATTGCTACGTATTGTTTGTACGGATAATAACGTTTAGAAATTTTTCAGAAAATAGAAAATACTTGTATACGTTAAGTCAGTAAACAAAAATGTTGCACGTAGAAAACATTAACTCTATAGCGTTTGCTATTGAGCAGATGCGAAAATAATTTGAAGATTACAATAATTAATCTCTACACGAAAACACGATTAAACATAATTGACCGCGCTAACAAAGCTACGCACTATTACGAAAATTTGTGACGTCCTTTTCCTAAATTTGCCAAATAACAAAGGCTACCCTTCGTGTTTGGATTCAATTATAGTCATCCGTTACCAAATGAATCTAGAATGTACAATATTGATATGACATAGGTAACTGTACCTACACTCATTTCTCGTCTATATGTCGCACTTATCTGTATGCTCAGCATGTTAAATTTCCAACACAAAACGAATTATGTAAAAGTCGCATTACAGTAAAAAAAAATTAATGTAGTTGACATCATCATCGGATAATTATTAGTAATGCAATATTTAAAGATCAATCATCAACGTGTCTTATTACGTACATTATAAATGATTTGCATATTGTATGCTGATGCCGCCATTAATTTCATCCTTTCATCTTCCTCCAATACGTAAACATTATAAAAAATATTCTTTGCATAATGCTCCACACTCTAAGTTTCATTTAATTACACAGTATGGCCGATTTCGTTAATTAACACTAATATGCTTTCTCAAGGAAAAAGATTTTATTACGACGATGCTGATGTTCCACCCCAAGCACGAATCAAATTTAATGTCTTGTTAAGCTTTGAACACCATTCCAATCGATCTTCCTTTGTATCCGCTGATAAGAGATGCCTGAAATAATAAGATTGAAGATATTGACAATCTTTATGCAAATTTATCCTTTTATGATACTAACCTGATAGTAGTTCGCGGTCCATTTCGAATCGTTATGAGGCTATCGACATCACCAGGTTGAGCTGGTCGAATACTTTCCAGTAAGAAAGTGTTGGGACGTGCGCAAATGTCACGCGATACCATGCCGACATTCGTAGTAGTAATACCTATGAAAATAAGTCATGTAAAATATTAGTTTTTCTTTCTTTGATAAATATCAAAAGTTTCTAAATGTATAATATATAGACGATCGCCGATGGTACCTTGCAAATCAATGCTTCCAATTGGAGTCTTCTTTCTCTCGTCGTCAGGATATTTCCAGTATGAGATTGTTGCACCTTTGAGCAAACACCATCGCCGGTGCCATGCGCCAAATCCAGAAACATCTTCGAACATGGTAAGGAAGCCTCTGTGCTCCACGGAAATTGATAACTCGCACGATACATGCATCTGAAGTCTGCCTTCCAACGGTGACGAACGAGGTACCTATTGTAAAAGGATTATTAAACTTTCATATACAAGTAAACGGTTATTTTTAATTTTCCAAATTCTCAATATAAGCAACAGTAAACAATTACCTTATTCAAGGTAAAATGTTGTCGTTGTACTTCGCGTAAACTGAAGACAACGTATCCTGCTAGAGAAAATGCAGGAGAACGAACAGCTGATGGTCCTGCAGGACTTTGAACTGCTGTCATCACTAATCGACTTTCTTGCTTCAGAAATTTTTTCGGTGTCTTTATTCCACCCTGTAAGTTATCATTATTAAGTGATTTCATTTCAATATTCATATTTGATTAAAACTCAATAAAACACCTACCTTCTTACTGCCCATTCCGTGATTATTACTACCACTACCTCCGCTTCCAGTGTTGCTACCATTATTATGAATGTGGTATTTAATCTCATGAGGCAAAATCTCAGCTCTAGTCTCCAAGGCATACACTTCAATTGTGATTTTGAAATCACTGTAAAGATCTTGAAGTTTTAAAGTAGAAGGAAACCGAATGCATGAGTCGCCAGGTTCAGCCATAACTACTGGAGTAGCTACAATATTCTCCAAATGCCGTACAAGACATACGTGATGAAGACACGTATCTATAATTACGTAATATTAATGTAAGCACTGAACTAAATATGAATATTTACAAGATCAATTCTGGACAAACTTCTTACCAGCATCCATAGTGCGGAAATAATCTCGTTTCAACGGAAGAGTAATCGCAGACACCGTGAGTGATCCACTTTCCTGCACTTCCGGCGAACCTGGTACCACGGGTCTCAGCGTTCCTTCAACTTTGAGCCTTTGCACCTCGTTGAGAGCAGCCTGTCTTCTATGAGCTAATTTACGCACAAAACGAAATATATATAAAAGTAAATGAATATTTTAGATATCGACATATAAGGGTTAATCAAAAATAATAATTACTGGCAAGAAGTAACAATCTTTCTCCCTCAACTTGCTCTCGAGAACCGCTGAATTCAATAGTTGCACTGCACAAGTTAAGTGCTTGACTGGCTTGACCAATTATGGTTTGCTGTTTGCACACTTCCTCCAGCAGCTGCTTCATCTTCTCTTGTACCAGGATGGCTTCTTCATCTGCGTTAGAACCGGTGGAGCTCATAGAGGACTGTGGCTCTTCAATATTTCGAGATACCGTACGTACTGGCGTTCTTGATGTCTGGAATAATTATCACCACTAAAATGATTACATTCTGAGAATTACAAAACAGAATCATAAAATTACTGTCTAACCTGAGATTGTTGCCGTCTATAGAAACTAACACTGTGCATTAAAGGTAAACAATTATCTCCTTCCACGACGTACGATTCTGCTTTACGTGGAGATTTTGCAGCAGAAACTACCTTGATTGGTGAACGATAAGATGATCTGCAATAAGAATAAAGTGCAATATTAGTAAATCTGTTAATTGTACTATGTGCAAAATATTATTGTGCATAACCAAAAAATATTTGAGTACAATATAAATCAACATACCCTTGACTGTACTTAAAACTGTTGGATACGGCCGATGGACTTTTTCCACCTCGATTTAGTTTTGGCGGAGTTGGTCCTTCTAGACCCTCATGGCCATTAACATCTTGCAATGCTAAACATTCATCCAAATATTCATCCATTTCATCCAAAACAGAAATATCAGATGTCGTGCTGTCTGGATCAGGATCGATTGATCTCTGTAACGTGACAAAGTGAAATTAATTATTTTAAATTAGAAATTGTTTCTCAGTTGATATAAATATCAATAACACAATTGTGTCCTTAGACAAAAATGCATACCTTTTTATTCGATACAGTTTGTTGATTGACAACGCGTAAAATACTTCTGCCAAGACTGGTATTTCCAATATCTGTACTCTCTTCCGTACTATCACACGACTCATCGAAATTCTATAATAATTATATCAAGTAAAATTCATATGCTCTGTATATAAAATAATTATTAAAAAGTGAAGGTTTCATGCTTACGTCAACATAATATTCAGCTTCTGTGACTGTATCGGATTCGGTTTGTTCATCCAAAGTAGCTGTTTCCGGTTCCGTATCTTCAACCGTATATTCAGTTTCCGTTTCCGTTTCCGTTTCCGTTGTCGTAGTGATACACGCAATATTAGAAAGATCAGGATAAAGATTACCCGGCTTCGGATCAGATACACGGATGCGTTTAATATCAGACTGTATTTTAGTTTGCTGTGATTTTGTTGCGCTTGTCACTGTATGCATAAATTCAATGAGAATATTATAAACTTTTAACTCATTTATTTATTATCTAATCTATCAACATACCCTGTCTTTTAGCCGGCGATGATACGCCACTAATTGTATTATTTTTTGATGGAGGAAGTGGCGGAGCTGGAGGTACTGCATCCTGTATAAATTGTGACAATCTTATAAATCACATTTCTGTATATGATTCCTATGTGAATCATAATAGTAGCTATGAATCCATCAATTTCGTGAATGACAAAGAAAAAGCCATTACACTTTCGTATGAATTATAATAACAATAAATAAAGCCATAATTTACCAGTGCCGGCGTTGGTTTTACAGGACAAACCGGTGAATTCTTTGGAGAACTCGGTTTTCCTTCACTACTCTCACTCGTTCTGATACAAGAACCGGCAGCAGCTTGAGCCATTTGTTTATTTCTATTGAAACGTGAACGTAACATTTCCAATTCTCGTTGCCGTTCATTATGAGTATTACGTAGAATATCATTTTCCAATTCCTGAGTATAACTGCCTTGCTCAAATATAGCGCGTTGTGAAACAACTTTCTTATTGGGCACTTCTACCTTACCACGACCATTTCCTGAGCACATTTCTGAAACTCACAATAAATAGATATACGAATGCATGCACATGTTCACTGGGTTTTAACACGTGCCGATTAGTAAGCATCCAGCAATTACCTGTTCCGTGGACAGGACTCGAATTAGACTTTTCCCTTTCAATAAGCTTCTTAGTAGGAACAGACATTGTAAGAGGAGCCTTGGGTATTAGAGGTGCCTCTCCCTTATTGCGCTCGAAAAGAGCCATCCTTTCAGAAAGTGTCATTTCTGCAGGATCCTTTGCTTTCACCTCGATATTCTTTGCCTCGAACATAGAGGCCTTACTTAAAACCGAACCTGGTGACTGAATTGGACTCTTTGGCGACCCGCCGCAGCCAAACCTTATGGGCATTCGAACGTTTGTTGTGCTTGCTCCAACGTTCTTCTTCTCAGGCGTTTTAGAGACAAGTGCGTTGTCCTTAGCTTTTGTGTTGATTTGATTCCCGTTATCTTTTCCTGAAGAGGCACTTGATGAGGACTGCGTTTTCTCTTCCTCTAATACCTGGTCCTTGGTGAGATGTCTGCTAGTGTTGGACTTTGGATTCTTTTCCTGGGAACAACCCTTATAGTCATATACAAGGCGAGAATTGCTGACAGTACGAGTAAAACCTTGAGCCTCCTGCAAAATATGATTTTCAAAGCAAACATTTAATATTTATAAACACATTTAACAGGCTCTCATATAATATCATCCAACAACTGTGATATTTTAATAAGACCACAATAGACTAGAAGGTAATGTTTTACTCATGTGTCCTATTATTCTATACTTCAGACTCACTTTTCTAACATTTAGAAAAAAAAAGTAAATTCTGATTTCTTACCAAATTCTCCAATACGGCTTTATCCCACTTCAGTTGCTTCATAAGACTTGCATCTTTGCTTTGTCCAGGACTACTTGGATTACTTGTACGTGTACCACCAACGCAATGTGCCTTCGATTGTGTGCGGTCATTGGATATCCATTTGCCGCTTCCACTAGTACTTGGTTGAGGTTCTGCAGCTCTTCTTACTTGCTCATTAAGTTTGGCCTGCACTTTTACGGCTTTACTTTCAGTTTGCTTGACCTGTAACGGTAAAGATAAGTTTTACAGCCCTTAACTGAAATATGCTTCTCCAAAAGGTAGAAAGAACAAGAATCTCTATAAATTTCTTACCAACGTCGGATGGGAAAGATCATCTTCCCAATTATTAATGGTTGACGCAAGAGCAGCCAAACGATCTAATCGCGCACTACTTTTACTAGATTTGGGCTCATTCGTCTGCATACTTGGTTCATCCTCTGCAGCAAATCTCTCTTCAGTTCTATGAATGGGCGAGCTCAGCTCACGACTACTATCTTCTGCATAAAATATTTTATTATTATATTTATATTAAATAATCATTTCAATGTGGCCTACTTTTCAAGCTAATATACTTCAATATCATGAATGCATTGTCTTTGTAGAAAATTACTCATACAACATATTAGCAATGGAAGGTGTATACTGTCCATTGTTTGATACTCCATTCAATAGCATGTACTGTATATGTATTACTTACCAGAATACAGATTGCCAAGTCTTTGTAATTTTGATCTGATATTGGAAACTGGAGTTTTTCCATTCTCTTTGTTAAGCACATTTTCTTGATCAGTACTTTTTGCAGGGGGTAGCTTTTGTTGTGACTTTTGTGGTGATTTAATCAAAGGTTGTTTTATTGGTGAAGCTACTTTGAGAGGAGAGTTTGATGTGATCTGAGATTCAATAGCTAAAACATCTAAATATTAAATAAATTAGTATAGACATTTTCAAATTAAAAGAATACCTTTAAAGCAAGATTATTTTTTTTTAATTTATTTTTGGTAAAACAGATAGTAAAATATTAATTAAAAGTAATCTAACATAAAAGGTTCACACCTGGGGCCTGTGCTAAAACAGCATTTGCATCCTTCAATGGGCTTCTCCTTTTCTTCAAATCATGTCCTGCATTTGATAATTGTGTATCTAATTTCTCACGCCTTGCTCTTGCGCGTTCCAGCATACGCTAAAAAAATGCGGGCATAATTCACTATACTTTCTATCCATAGTGTACTTATTGTATGCCAGTCACCTCAGAGGTAGGTGTGGAGCATCAAAATAAAACAACAATAAGAAACGAGCATGAATAAAACGTTTTACCTATGGCAAATATTAGTCTATACATGTAAATCATTAACGAAATATCGTACCGAAATAAAATATATTACAAATTAGTCCATCAGTTCATCATTAGGAAAAACCTATATCTAATTGAACGCGAGAACTTACCTGAGTGAAAGGATCCATCGTCTATAAGCTTTGTACCTCAATTCCACGTTAACGACTCTGCTACCGATATATATCGCACTTTGAAAAGTTCATGTACTCCTTGAAACGATTAAGTCTCAAGATTCAATAATTTCAAGACTACAAACGTGTCGATGCAAGAAACAGTTCGTTGTACAGACACTGTAGTTTCGACCGTTGGATTTAAATGCCCATTTTATTGTCCCAATCAAACTCGCGCACAACAGTAGTCAAAACTGATCAACTTGACAGTTTTGATTTTACCATGAGCTGTCAGTATTTTTTACCATAATCTGAATCATGAAGGCCAAGAAATTTAGCTGCATCCACGTGTTAAACTTTTATATAAATAATCTTTTTGAACGAGAAGCTATTCGCAAATTCAAAGACAATGCTCGATGAAGGAAACCAAAGCGTACGCGTACTTAACAATAGATGCCTACGGAACGCTCGCAGCCGCCAAACCTGTAGTGGGGAGGCTTGCTGTGCTTGCTGATGACGTTACAAGACCAATAAGAATAATAATATAACCATCCTGAAGTACACAAAATAATGTCAGCAGGACAACCATAGCGAAGAATTCACCAGATAGTAACTATGACTTTCGCAGTATATTTGACGAAATAAGTAGAATAAATACATAGTAAGTTTTTTAATACATCGTATTGAGATAAAACAATTATTTTAAAGTTAAATGCACTTATTGAAAGTCATATGTTATTCTTTTATGCATTGCCTAGGGAAAATAATATCATGTAATCATTGCAAGATAGAATTTCAGCTAACTTCACAGATGAGTTTGTACTGTTGGCCTTCCAAACACATATTGGACCATCGTTTGAATCGTGAAGATTTCATTGGCTGAGTCTAGAACGTTTTAATCCTATTTCAAAATAGACCAATAGCATCGCATAGATGTATTTGTATAACCGTCACTGATTCAGTGAGATTCATAATTCGTTAGTGCAATCATATATTATGTAACATAGTGTATACAAAATTTGAATAATACAAATATAAAATCATAGCTAAATATAAGTTTTTAATTAAAAATTCCTTCTTTTTATACCCTTACATAAAAAGTACATAAAATAATTTTAATGATTGCTATATAAAAAAATGTAATTTTATTTATTCACACATTATTTATAAAAATATGCTATTTAGATTTAGAGCATTAATTGATGTTAACAGGTTCCTTTCATTCCCATTGTAAAATAACTGTATTATACTTCATAAAGTTGACATAAAAAGAAATATAGTTGAATCTTCCATACATCTGAGGATTCTTCATGAGTTGTTTATGCATGTCCATTGCCATTTTGAGTTTGCGTACAATACTATGCTTTCATAGGCTACGTTTTCGCCATAGTGGAATTCAGAAGTGAAATATTTGCATTTTATATTAAAAGATTAATATCTACCAAAGAATGTACGTGTACAGCAATGCATTCTTAGATATTAGATCCGTCTGCGTACGCACATAGCTAATACTGACATCTCATGGACATCCCATAGATATTACGTGCTATGTGATATTAGACATGAGATGATTCATCTCCAGTATCAGCAGCCATTGCTTCTCTATTCTCATAAGCCCAGAAGCCATGAAATTCAATTAAAATACTGACCATTGTATCACCTTGTCCACTGTGAGGAAAGAGAAATTTTTATATTTTCATCCAACAAATGTCATCACCAGACTCAGTAGCTCTCACACCAAATTAAAACTTACCAGGATAAAAGATCCTGCAAAGTAATTTTAAAAGGATCTGCAGGTTTCACCATGTCAAATATTTCATCTTTTACATCTTCAAAGCTCACAGGTTCTTGGCCATGCATCGTCATTTGTTCTTGAATAGCCTACAAATACAATTACCAGATTTATTTAATAAATCCTTAAATGATAAGTGATGAACAATAAAAAAAAAAAGTATTAAGGAGAACTAACACGAAAGAAATAGTTGAGGCAAAAAGTATCCAAGTATCCACGATTATTGATATCCAAGATACGAAATAGATAATGAAGACTTTGCGGCTCGTGTCGATTTTCTAATGCTAATACAAAATCCAAATATGTCTTGTAATCCATTTCCCCTTCATATGTTAAACATTCTTGAAATACTCTTTCAAGAAAAACTCCTGTCAGTGTACCTGTGCCATACCTGATAAAAACCTATATTATTATCACTTGAGCAGTATATTACCCAACTAAAATTACATATACTGTAAAAATAAAAATACAAGAAAAAAATAGTAATAAGCATTCACATACCCAGATAATTCTTCCTTATTGAGCATGCCATTGTGGTCACGATCAAGATTCAGATATTGACCATAAACTTTAAGAGCTGAAGGTGCAGAAAACCAATTCGCTTCCTGTAGATCCTTTGGTAAATCTTCATCACGAAGCTCCAATAGGTCATCAAGAAAACTACATGCTAGAATATCTTGAATGCGCACTCTACCTGTTCGCAATGGATCAAGAAAGAATAAAAACTTTCTTACAGCAGTACAAACGTAAAAAGAATGAAATGATTTTTCCAACCCTTCGAGTTGTGGCAGTGTTGGAATCAATTCCAAAATGTAGTTCTCCAAATCCTATGCAGAGAATCTTATTAGGGTCATACTAAATAGATTCAAGTTTATTTTGCTACTTACAGACTCTCTAAGATATCCTTGACCAGTAACGTCATATAAAGAAAGGCCAATTCTTGTTTGATGTAGCCAAACTTTTCTCATAACATAATTGAATAGTGCCATAATACTAATTCTTCCATGAGGATCTCCTTGTTGAAGCTTTGCAAATACAACAGCTGTGAAGTAAGGCACACATTTTTGACCAGCTAAATTACCAACTTTCTTGAAATCCTCATAATTGATTAATTGCTCATCTCCAGACAATGGTGGACTATGGTGTTTATCCAAAAGGACCCATAGGGCCTTTAGTTCATTATTATCTAGTAATTGGCGTGATCGTCTTTGTAAGAACAGAGCACGTGTTTCTTCACGTAATTTTTGTGGTAAAATTTCATCTTCTTTAGGCAGCTGTATCAGCCAATTACAAAAATTATTAAAAACTACTAAGGCTATAAGATATGCATTACAAACATCATATTTATTAAATTACCTTAAAATAAAACTTAGGGATCACTTTATACGTGGCATCCTTATCTTCAGCTCTTAAACCTTTCCATTCTTCATATGCTTTTTGAAAATGCTTGTCTTCTGTCTTCTCTATTTCCTTGGATTTACCATTGTCTGCTGCAACAAATAATAATAATATAAGTAATATACATACATTAAATAATAATAAATATCAACAATAAAATCACAATCAATTCCAAAACAATAATATTATATGGAATGTCAATGGATATTGAATGACGAGACACAAAAATATAAATGTAAATAGTAGCTAACTAGGCTAAATTCAAATAGATTTAGTACATGAATTGTATATTCTGAAAAAAAAACTTTCTAAATTTTTATTTAATCTTTTTCGAAACATAAAATGATATTTGCTTAAAGTTCACATAATACTAGTTATGTTCAAACATTAATACCAGTACAGAGATTATAATAATAATCATGAAAGTATCAACTCTCAATATAAGATTTGTTCACCCTGTATTGAGACATGAATGAAATTGTTCATAAATATAAAAATATTTGTAATATCAAATTGTATATAAATTTAAAAAAAAAATATATACTCCTGTAGCCACTCATTTTTAAAGACTCTTATGATCAACAAAATAAAGATTGATCTTTTGTGCTCAATAAAAGCCAACAATAATTGTAGTAAATAATAGACGAATTCGTTTTATTTCGCAATCTAAATATTACGTTTATTTAGTGTTGCACACTTCTCCAGAAGTGCTGTAAGCTCCATTTGTGCTAGACAGGTTATGTCTTATATACTTGACACATTATGTTGTTAAATTAAGTTTACTATTGCTCTCCGTATTAAATATAATCAGTTCCCTGCCTTGAAAGTAACAAAATAAAATGCGTAATTCTAAAATTTCGAAATAAAATAGTTTCATATACAGAAGGCTCTTGTTAAGGATAAGGACAGTAATATGGACAGTAATGGCCCAGTGACTAGTAGTGACCCCTTGTCGATTATATTTTCATCGCTGTTACACTAGTGCAAACACGCGCGCCTCCGCGCGCAGCTGCAAGTCTGTTTTGCGTTGCAGCGCTCTGATAGCGAACGTATTATCACCCTGTACAATTGTACCACAAAATTAAATGATTATGATCTCCTTATCAAATCGTGTATCGACCAGCCAATGCCCATCAATATTTCTTCAAATATAACCAATCACAACCACTTTTCGCAAGACAATATCTTGATTGCTGGATGTTGCTAAATTTAACACTGTGAATGATTATGATATGCGTTATTATGGCAATATATCTTTACACTGTAAAATTATACATTACCAAATTAAGTAAGTATATTCTAATTATTCAAATAACGTATTAAATAAATCAAAATCAAACAGCATTTGAGTTTTGAACTGTCGTAATTTTACCTAGTCATTTACGAACCTATCACAGAACCCGTTGCGCATCATTGGCTTGGTTTCTATGGTGTAAAATGTAACATGACTTTTTTAAGAAAGGAACGGACCGCCGCGATTAACCCCGATCTGTCAGACATTACTGATTGCCATGAACTTATGAGGACACGACGCAGCATGTTCAAGGCACTGAGCAAACCAACCAATCACTATACGAATAAAGCGACAACAATGCTACAATCAAAACTTCGATAAAATGTAACATGACTTTTTTAAGAAAGGTTTATTATTTAATTAATTGTATATCTATTAAAGGCACATATTAGAATTTATTAAATTTCTTCAAATTGGAATAAAAAATTTGTATTGCTTCATGGGAAATCTTTATTTTCCTGTTCAAGACGAACAAATTGAATTGTTTCAAAAGCATATTATATAGAATGCGTGAGATACGCGGCAAACAAGTTGTTTACAAATGGTTCCCGCATTTCTGTGGTTTATGAAAGTGGTAAAATGACAGAGCAATTAGAATATATCATAAATCCGTGGGAAGTTGAAGCTTATATAGAAAATCTGCAGACGTCTAACATTGACGATTTTGGGAAAAAATGGTATTAAAATTAAGGAACATCATAACAATAGAATTTTTTAAACACAAAGTATATGTCGTTAATCATTAAAAAATTATTGTAGTTGGTTTGAATTTCACAAGAAAATAATGTTGCTCAATCAACAGAGCATATTCGAAATTAATGGTATGCGTGAAGAGACTGTTAAAGAATGGTTCATCACATTTAAAAAGGTAGATTGCTTTTCATTGTATTTGAATTGGAAATTATTTTACTTCTTTTAATGAAAACAATATAATTTAACTATTTTATAGATTTCTTTTGAATGTATTAGCAATATTGGAGTAATAACATATGCTTTGTAAATAACTTTCTTTATTCGTTTATGTTTTAGATAACAGTTCTCATATATGAAGCAATCCAAATTGATATATGGAAACAGAAAGTTTTTCCAGTATTGATAGAGATTAATGAGGAACCAGACAATATTTTCTTACTCTATAGTATATTCTATCACGAATCACTTGCCAATTCATTATTGGAAAATGTTCTATTTCACTCTAATAGTGTAGATGCAATAGATGATTCAGCATTAGATCTAGTTGATTATGCAGTAAACAAAGTGACTACACTTTTTGTTTCTAATGACACAGTTCTACAAAAAAATCCTAATGAATCTAAGTACGTTCATTAATACATACATATTTGTGAAATAATTCTAAAAGTAATAACTTACACACTGTCATAGTAAGCGTTTGATTTACAATATTAATATATTTTTATAATTTAAATAGGACTTGTCGGGAGGAATTACTTAACAGAAAAATCAAATTGGACTTCGACATTGCAATGAAATGTGTTTCCATTTTACGTTACTTAGCAGAATTTATAGACAGTTTACCACTTTGTGTACTATCTCGAATGCTTACAACGCACGATGTTCCCTATTTATTATGTCAACTGATTGAAAAGAAACCATGGAAAAAGGAAAACAAAAATGGTGAGATACAAAGTGTGCATAGGCTAGTCTTAAACAAAAGTTAATGTACAAATATTCCCATGTATTGTATCGTTTGCAGGAGAAAGTATGATATATAATGGTAAGTGGGAAATTATAAATTTAAATGATACAGAAAGAATTTCTAAGATTGAAGGACAAGCATGGATCGGATTGCGTGAACTTTTGCTCAATCCAAAATGTGCTCCTTATTACGAGATTAATGAGTTTAGAATGTCTGAATTATTGAAGGTAATACTGATTTCACTTTTTTGAAGAAATAAGTTTTTTAAATATATGTATCTAATGCAGTCTGTTGAAATTATTACGTCATAACAGTTGCAGAAATACTTGCATGAATATGTACTTGATCAAATTTCTCCACTTATTGAGTTAAGAAGATGGCTGACACAATTAAGCCTCTCAGCTGCACCATCGACTGATCAAAAATCAGTCAATATAGAATTGATGCCACAGGTAGAACATCTAAAATTGAGTTTCAATATTGCTGCTGCACAAATATTACTTTTGTATTTAGATAAGATCATCAATTTTGGAGAAATACCATAAAAAATGGAAAACACTTGCAAGAAATCAATCCAATTATTTGTTCACTAAAAACATCCAATATATTAAGGATGTAGCTCAAATTTTGAGTGAAGCATACAATTTGGATAAACTCGATTATCTTGAAACAGGAAAATGTTTTGGTTGTAACAAACCTGCTAAAAAACGATGCTCCAGATGTAAGACAGCTTGGTATTGTAGCAGGTATGATAACCTACAAAATTTTTATCATTTTTTCTTTTACTATTACTATATTGTATATAAGTTATCCATTTCCAGAGAATGTCAAGTCAAAGATTGGATCAACCATAAAATTAATTGTGTACAACAATCATGAAATACAAGCAATTATAAAACTATATCTCTTACACAGTCTTTGTAATGAAGTATAAATACCAAAAATAAAGACTAAATAGTATTGGAGTTTGTGAATGTAATAATAGAAGTATGCAACATATTACAGAGTTTTAGTTATTTTTAATAAAAGATGGCTAGTGTACAGAGTTTTGTTTAAGATACTCCATAAGAACATCCTTTGCAGGTGTCTCTTCTCCAAAGTCCTGAAATTAAATTAAAATATGTTAAGTAATCTTAATTTATGTAGCTATTAAATACTTTTTTATGAAAGAATTATGTCAGAAAAGGCACTGCTCAGCAGTTTTTATATAATTGGGTTCGTCTCAGTAGAGGGAGCCTTATGTATCATCATATAAAATATTATTTAAGTAAAATGTAACTATCAAAAAATTAATTGAATTATTTACCTTAATAACGACGCAGGAGCAGCCAACGACTTTGCGTGCTTTGCCAGCATTGTCAATTTTGCATAGACCAGCCCACTCTCCTAGCTTTTTGTTGTTGTCCACCTTAATCAGTGAGATTTGATGCTCATTGCACAATGCTTGAACCAATTTTTTGTACATGGGCTCATCACAGTTTTCTGCCAAAATACACAGCATTGCTTGTCTCCTATAAACATGATGAAATTAAAAATTGTGACTGAAAGATATTTTAACTTAAATCTATACTAGTAATGTATCAGTTGTTTAAAGTGCATACATATTTATACATAAACAGGTAACTTTATTAAACAATAAGTAAAATGAACATACGTACTTGTCAAGAGCTTTGGCAGCTTCATGAAGACCGTGCACAACGCCATCATGAATGAGAGCGTTTTTCAGAACCTCCTGGAGGGCTGTGTTTACATCCATGGATCCACCCGCCGTAACAGCAGAACGGACATCGTCGCTATATTTAAAAAAAAAAAAAGAAAAAAGATCAAACTAATTACAATAACCAATAAATAAGATATTACTTTCACGTTTTTAAGGTTAGACACCGCGACATTCAGTAACGAAAGCTTAAGAAACAATCTTTACACTGCTTCAACATTAATACAAACTTCAAGAATATGAGTTATATAAAATACTCTATTATAAATTATCACTTTAGGTAACACAATTGATGCTCAAATTGTGAAGCATGTTTTTCAGCGATGTAAACAGAACTAGACACTTCTAATCACACTTACGTTTCCACGTCAGACATATTTTTCAAGGAGCTGGAGAGCTGAAATAAAAGACGCGGATTAATATTCGTGAACTAATAACTGTGTTTTAAATCTTTAAAATGGTTATATGACGAGGATGCCACAGAAATTAGTCGATTAAAAAGATCATACTGTGGAGCATCCTCCATTTACCTTTTCTTAACCGGAAAGAGAAATTCGTCGACACTGCTACACCGGCACGTCGACGCCGTCATCTCACTCTACTTCCGATTAGTGAAGAAAAGTGGACGAAGCGTTTCAGAGCCATCTATGAGCGCGCCACGTACTAACTGGTACTAACTTTACATTTTTCCAAGAAGGATATTTTATTATATCACTAAAATTACCATTGTTTTGGCGGAGAATAATGTTATTTTCATTAAAAAGAAAAACAAAATGGTTATATTATACATTAAATCACAACCTTTTACCAATTATATGAGAACACTGGACATTCTATCGTAATAAATTATATATACCGCTTTGACTTACCATAAATAAGCACATTATTGAAACAAAGAGCATAATTTAGAGTTCTATAAAGTTTGATGTGCAACACAATTTCGTATTGCAACAGTGTTGTTCTATTAAGAGTTATTATACTTCCTATGAATATTATTTTATACATTAGCGTTATGCAAACGGTCATGTGATAAGAGTTTCAGTTTACTAAATATTGGATATATCTAGAATCAAGTTACTCTATGTTCGTTATCGTGAGCACTTCTATTTTTGTTTGTGTTTAAAAATCAACTTCAAATTAGTGGTTAATAATTATAGTTTTATATCGAGCCCATGTACAAGCGGTAGACAAGAAGACGCATAAATTATAATGGCAAATCATTACGAAGTACCTAATTGGTATGTTATTTTTTATCATCACATTTTGTAATAGCTTGTTATTTCAAGATTCTGACATTCAAGTATGATCGAAACATTTCGTTTACTTCTATATCTTTTTTATTAATTTGCATATACGTTATTATTTCAGGGCAGGAAAACCACCAGTTGGCTTGCATTTGGATGTTTTAAAAGGAGATAAATTAATACAGGTAATCGAAAATCTTTTATACTGAATTCTATCACAGTAACCTAAAAATTATTTCTTCGTGTACTTCAGCAATGCATATTTGATATAGTAATTTAAATAGGGTATTGATGAGTATACAAACTATTTTATATTTCCATTCATTTATTTGAAATATCTAATATTGGTTGTATGTTGTGTAAGCATAATATATAATTTTACTCATTGATATTGATGTTGGCTCTTAAATGTTCTGTTAAGCATGGCTGTCATTCATTGTTTTGTCAAATATCATTTATTTAATAAATTCCAGAAATTAATGGTGGATGAAAAAAAATGTTACCTATTTGGCCGGAATCAGCAATTAAATGATTTTTGCATTGATCATGCTTCTTGTTCGAGGGTTCATTCAGCTCTTGTCTACCATAAACATCTGAATCGAGCCTTTCTAGTTGATTTGGGCAGTAGTGAGTATTAATCTTACCATAATCTTTAAAAATTCTTAAACATTTTGAAAAACTTTGATATACTAATCATTTGTATTTAAAAAAATAAAGAATGGGATAAATTTCATTAAATATATTTGTAGCTCATGGTACTTTTATTGGTAATATGCGGCTGGAATCGCACAAGCCAACACAATTGCCCATAGATAGTACTTTTCACTTTGGAGCTTCCACCCGATATTATATTATTCGAGAAAGACCACAATCCGGAACCAGACAAATTATTGAAGAATTGGAAAAATCATCTGAGGATATTGATGCAGGTGGCCTGTTAGGTCTACCTGAAACAGAAACTGAATTAGATGTAGGTCATATAAAATTTTGCTGTTATAAACCATTACTATATTTTGTTGTATTATTATTTTGCATTACAAAATTGAATGTTTTAATTTTCAGAATCTAACAGAATTCAATACAGCACACAACAGACGAATTTCTATGCTGGGAATAACAGATGATGAGGTGCACAAACCAACGAGAAAACGAAAGAAAAAGGGAATTACTTTCAACGATGACGAGGAAGTGATAAACCCAGAAGATGTCGATCCTTCGGTGGGCAGATTTCGAAATCTTGTACAAACAACTGTGGTGCCAAGCAAAGTTTGTATATCTTATATTTTAGCTATAGTTGACCCGCGAGATCAATGTGTTTTTTTTGACAGTTCGCGAAGAATGCAATCCTTAACAAATAACACGAGAGTTTCTATAGAGAGAAATCTGGAAATATATGCTAAAATAGAAAAATAAAATAAACCCTTGCAAAACCAGGCACATACATACTTTGTAAGAAAAATTCTATGGAGAGCCACGTGTGGCTTGCTAGAGACTTCATTGTTTTCGATCTGTCAAAAAACCACATCGAACTCGCGGACTGATTTAAATACATATATTCTTCTATTTCTATTAAGGAACTAACATATTATAAAAATACTTGACTTATACAGAGAATGCGAATGGAAGGTGGCTTAATATCTTTATCTGAAGACTCTCATAATCCCATGAAGCATCTTCAACCTACATCTATCACTCCACAACTTTACCATGATTTGCCACCAGAACAATTTACGAGTTCCTCGTTGCCAAATAATCCATTTTCCACTGCACTGACTTCCCTGACATCACGTCTTGGCATTGCTTTACCAAATCCAGCACCTGAGGTCGAAATGGTACCAAATCAAATGCAGACGGAAGTTCCACACATTCCGGAGATGCCAGGATCAACAGAGTCACACACGATGGAACCAAAGAAGAAGAAATATGCGAAAGAAGCGTGGCCTGGGAAGAAGCCATTACCAACTCTTCTAGTGTAACTAAAGTACCTCTCGTGTAACCTGGCAAAGCATAAAAACAGGCAGATGAACTCTATGAGCATGTAAATAAAAGACTGTATCAACAATTTCAAAAAACGACTCTTCTACGCGTGCGAAAATTCAGCAATTGACAGTATATATCAACGATATTCTCAACATCGTTTATGTAAAATTGTGAAGTTTTATAATTTAATAGCTAGTACAATAGATAGCTTCATTAATCCGTCATACCATTCAAAAGTCAAAAAGTATTGTTAATTATAAAATTGCGCAGTGTTTAATTATACCAAGTGAAATAAGATGGTTTATTTACCAATGAAATATCAATGACTTTATTTTTCGCTCAATATTTAGCTTAACTGTTATCGTTTTGGGGTTCTTTAGTTTTTTATATGTGCAAATTACGATTTAAATAAATCTTTTTCGTACTAAAACAAACAGCTGACTTACTGCCAGTGGTGTTTTAAATTATAGTACAGTTAATACGAGGTACAGGTTAAAATAAATAGAAGAATGTGTTAAAAAATAGAAATTGCTTTATTGATAAAACGCAGTAAACCGTACGAAGAAAACTGCTACATTGCGGTCAAGGCATACTTTTAGTGGCGACTGCAATAGGCCATGTAATAGGTCCTTTCAAAACAATATTATCCAAACCAGCTTTGATCTTCATAAATCTTCTTTTGAATTCAAGACCACAGCCTTTGGACAATCGAAAATCAACTAATATTTTCCCATCCATCTCTATCATATTGGCTTTAAAGACCAATGGCATCTTTCTTCGATCCGTTCCTGTTATTGTAACCTGATAAAACAAACGTAATAACTACAATTGTCGTAAAACTTTCAATCGAATTAGCATAAAAATATGAAGAAAGTAGTCGTAAAATACGTACTATGCCAAAGTCATTTATACGATAAGTATATTTTTCATTTTCTAAATACTCAAGCAATCTTTTCACGGTGGCCTCACAGTCAGTTTCAACAAAGAACCGTGTCATTCGACGAACAAGTCTCTGGAATGTATTCTAAACAAATAACGAAGATTATATTCAATGTTCTTTTAAACTTAAGAATTCATTGTGAAATACATTGAATATAAATGAAAAGCACTGGTACCTGACTCGTTTGAGTGTATTGTGTAGCTTGTAATTGCGTGCATAACAAAAGGTCCTCCATGTGAGCAGGCTGAGAAAACGAAAACCCTGGTCGTTCCTCGAAATTAATTCGCACCGAACCAATATTCTCCTTTCCAGGAAGTTCTGGTTGCGACATACATAATGTTGTTAAATTCTCCTCATCTTCAGTATGCACACGTTTCACATTGGAACCATCAACTGTATCATCCATTTCCGAATTCCCAGCTGTAATTATTATTATAATACAATGATTGCTCAAGGAGATCCTTAATTTTACATCTTAATTTATATTTCAGACTTGTCCACAGCAAATTATTGACTAATTTTTTTAATTAAAAAACGGAATATAAATATATCAAATCGATGCGTTACCATCGTCCTGACTTCGGTAATCTAGCTTTATGAGATAAAACAGTCATACAGCTAGATAACCAAAGACAGGACAACGGCATCTCCTTCTGGTCTGGAAGATTCTTCATTGCCTCTGTAGTTCATTAAGTTGCATTAGCCAATGTTCTTTGCACTGGTAATCCAGCTTTATAATCTTTGTGTGTAATCATAGAGCTGTATTACCAAAGAAAAGGCAGAAGCTATTGTGTCTGTTGTTTGTTTTAAAAGTTTGTGGCAAACTATTATTATATTGTCTTATGCACAAAATTGTGTGAAAATTGGTCTCTGATGAATGCAGTGTCCACACAGTTAGGTACTGAGTTGCTTTGAGTATTCATAATTTACTCAGAGTCACTCAGTACCTGACTAAGAGAGCACCATGTATATATACCCTGTTGGTATACAAGAAATAAATTTATTAAAGCACAAAGTTCATTTATACTTACCTCGTCCAAGTAAAGCAATGAAATCAAACCTTGAATATGTATATTATTGTCATATTACAATGAGAATAAAATTTATGAAAATTAATGATTGTACGGTATCATGTATATGAATTATTACTGTCATTATGTACATGGACAAGGAAAAATTTCATTTTAATATACTTAGATAATTTTATAAAAGAAGGTTATGATTCATTATTAAGAGTACAAAATCATACCTTTATTGTAATTTTTCGTAAACCACCTGTGTTGTTTGATGTCTTCTATGGTGTACCTGATAGATGGTACATGGGCAAGTACCTTTTTAAGTATCGCAATAGACAAATTATCCAATTTTTTCCACGGAGTCAACGACATGTACTTTCCATCTCTCCACGCCATATATTCTCGGCATTCTACCACAGATTGATCCCATGGCAGTTCTATATTTCAGATACGGACCAGTTAGAAACTAAAGAATGTAAGCCTTGTATTAGAAATTTATATTAATTAAGATATGTTGTATGCGACAAATCGATCAGTATGCCACCTTAGTATGCTTTGGTACATGATATAGTGACCCTATGAAAATATAGTTTACCATCAAGACTGATTCATCATGGCTAATTAAAATATGATTACAATATCTGGATATTCCTTTTTGTAGTTCAATGTGTTATTTATTATTAAAAAATGGTGTATTCCAATAATTGATATGGAAAAAAAGAAACAATGATATCTCTGTACAAATTACCTCCAGTTAGTAATGCTATGAGAATAATGCCACAAGACCACACATCGGCAGGCTCAGCATGATATGGTCGATTAAGCACTTCTGGAGCAACATATGGTAGTGTCCCACATTTTTTTTCTAAGCAACGCTCTTTGCCTTGCAAGCGATATACTGTTGCCATTCCAAAATCAGAGACTTTCAAATTGTCGCTATCATCGAGAAGTAAATTTTCTGGTTTAAGATCTCGGTGTGCCACGCCGCGACTGTGTAGATATTCGACAGCCGATATTAATTGTTTAAAATATTTCTGCGCTTCCCAAATTGGCATTCCTATATCAGGTTCTATAGAAACAAAAACAAAATTAGGATATTATTTACCCCATTTAATCCATTAAACCAGATAAGTATAAGTAGCTAAAAAAGCTATGCAAATAAAATTTCTTTTATATATGTAACTTGTACATTGTAAATGATATGTGGAATTAGGGAAATTACCAATTCTATCAAATAGTTCACCACCAGAAGCATACTCTAAAAATATATATTCCATATTTGGTTCGCTACGTTGACCAAAATACTGTATTATGTGAGGGTTGGATAACATTCTATGTATGGTAGTTTCTTTGCGAACACTTTGCCGTGCATCGGGATGTTTTTCCAAGTCTATCATCTTCATTGCCACAGCTTCCCCAGTGACTTTGTTTATGACCAGCTTTACTCTGCAAATATTAATGTAAACTAATTGAAAGTAATAAAACAATGTACAACAGCATCCAGTCACAAAAAAAATATCTCATTGTTATATCTTAAATATAAGACAGCAGTGCAAAACCAGTAGAACGATTTTGCATATGAAATATATCTCATAATGGTACAATCTTTCTACTCCAAATGTATTCCATGTATTAAATGTAAGGTATCAAATAAAACTGCATACTATCAAATCTAGTATGCAATATGTATATTATATCAAACAAAATAAATACTACTGCCAATTTTAATGACTCCATCATAATTACTAGTTCTTAAAGTTTGTATTGCACAAAGAATTTTACTGTACCAAATTCAATGTACTCCAAAATATTTCAAACTGAGCAAATATATAACAAATAAGCATTATATTTTCGTAATTTTTTATAAGTTATTATTACCCATTATCAAACAATATCAAAAGCATCATAATTTCAAATATCATGGTCTTGATAATCAGTAATTAGGCAAATAACTAATAATTTCAAATATAATAAGAGAAAAATGACCGTTGCGAATACGACAAAGAAGATTAGAGCACAGCATATAAAGATACGTGGATAGAAGAAATATAAGGCAATGTTAAAATCGAGACTTTAAAACAGAAATTATTTTATCTATAAGGTGATAAAAGGTAAAAATACTCACTCTCCATAGGCACCTTCTCCTAAAGTGTGTCCAAGGATCCATCCATCCACAAATTCCGTCATCGTGCTGTACCGTACTCCTCCTTCTCACGAACAAAGAATCAATATTGTTCGCATTCGAAGACTCGTTCTGAGCAACGTCCTAGACTACAGGAAGGTTCATATATGCGAATGGAATAGGAGTAACAGCGACTTTATCTATTGAAGAGATATGTATTTGATTTATCAACGATGTACTTTATATTTTCGCTTCTACTGAGCGATCGTGCAGGCATCGACGAATTGTCAGAATTTCGAAAACACGTGGTTTCAATGATGAAACTAAACTGTACGTTACTGATATTTTTCGTCACTATACGTAGAAAAATCACATTTTACATGTTGTCTGACCACGAGGCTCTGACTTAAGGCAAAACTCTAATTATCATTCTACTTTATTGTGTTGAAATCAGGGAAAACGAATGGAAAACGGCTAATCCACTACTCCCTTATGCCGCAGAGAAGATAGAAGAGAAACTACTCTAGTCTTTCTTGCAGTACCGATATGTTTTACGGCGCCTTATGCGGCGAAATGGTGAACTTTTTCGTACGTACTGTGACTAAATATAAATAGACTAGATATACCCATGTATTCTGCGCTTCGCGATTTTGCATGTAAAATATGTATCTATATATAGGATTTCAATGTATAAAGTCGATGGATAGGTGGTCGCGCTACCCAGATTTGCGTGACACTATATTCAATAAGATGTGCAGTTTATTTACCTCTTCAGTCAACTTTGCTATGTCTAATTTGAAACGATAGTATAAGAAATTTCTTATTGTCATGTATGATTATTTTATGCATTTTCATATAATATTCAACTTGATTTATATGCTATAGACTACATACGGTATTAATTGAAAATTATGTCGAATATAAAAGAGCAAAGAAACGAAATATCGTAGCCTTTATTCCACAAGAAAATTAGTTCCCATGACCTGATAAGATAAGATTTCACGTTTTACTTTGAACGAATATATACTTTAATTTACGTAAATCTTATTTTCATTTCATATAATAGTACATCATATGGAAATATGGAACGTTTCTGCTTTCTCTTCCATATAAGTTTTATTCGTGGTTTTAGGACAAGTGATAGATATGTAATCTTTATATTACAGAAATTACGACACACACCATTGGGTCGTATTGATAGTCGAGTTTTATTTTTAAATCTTTTATTTCTCCAAAATCCAAAAATATAATATCGCATTCAGACTACTCAATAAAATGTCATTGATGAAAAAATGTATTGTCGTAATGCACAATTAAATTTTATTAGCAGAAATAAGTCTACATAAAAAAATAATTTCCTTAATTCGTTTATCCTTTTGAATTCGTCTTCACGGTAAAGTAGATTGTCAACTTCTTGACACGTCAAAAACTGTCGGCTGCAGGAGCATGCAAGACATTTTTACCTGAGTGAGTGTGTGCATAATGTTTACAACTTTACTTCAATTTTTAATTTCACCTGGTACATTGTAAAATTTATTTGGTACTGTAAATATAAAGCAATCTACTATCATTGTAGATTGGCATACGATAACAGAACAATACTGTTTACTTGAATTGTATATCTAGCTGAAGGTTAGGTCTCTTAGAATGTATTGTACAATGTGACTTCTGATTGACTTGAGTTAGAAGAACTATCAAAATGCCGAGGTTAACCATGCTTCCAAAAACTTCACGGATTGTGGCCTTGTGTTCAGCTGCTAATTTTATAAATGCAGCAGACAGGGTTATTATGCCAATCGCTATTGTTCCAATGACCGATGAATTCAAATGGAATCTTCATTGGCAAGGCTGGATTCTCTCTGCATTTGCCTTTGGATATTTTACCAGTCAGGTATTGAATCGTTGAATCATACACCGTACTAAGCATTAGGAATCATTTGAGTTTTGCCAAACTATAAAGTTTTTTACATTTTTCTTGTGTTTCATTCCTCTATAATACTTTCAGATTATTGGTGCAAGTACAGCAAATAAATTTGGCTGTAAAACAGTTTTAATGTCAGCTGTGTTACTGTGGTCAATTAGTACAGTTATCACACCACTTTTGGCACAATCTATTCCTTTACTTATAATCTGTAGGGTAATTCTTGGCCTTGGTGAAGGTCTAGGTAATTTTCTTAACATCTTTTTTTAACGAGACTTTCATTTAAATCAGTTAAATGTCATACAACTTTATTTCCAGGTCTTCCTGTAATATTCCATTTATTTGCTCATAATGTTCCTGTGGAGGAGAGGTCACGAGCTTTTGGATACCTTGTTGCTGCTGGATCAGTGGGACAAGTTGTTGCATCTATTGTTAGTATAATATACGTGTCTAACTATGTGAAGGAATTCATTTTTGTTAGATATTTATATTCATAATATATTTTATTTGACAGTTATGTCCACATCTATCGTGGCAAACTGGATTTTACTTATTTGGAACACTGGGCATTGTGTGGACTTTATTGTGGTTGATTATGTATCAAGAATCAAATTCACAAGATGAAATTCCTTTATTCTTGCCAAAGGTAAGATATTCATCACTCATTTGATACTGTTCTCATTTCTATTCAAATAATATTCATTTTCAATTTTTCTTTAACAATCTAAAAAAAAAGCTTTATGAAATATATCCAATTTCTTCTTTAGGTGGTGCAAAATCGAAGCCTACGTTGGACAGAATTCGTGACCTATTGGCCACTCTGGGCGCTTTATATTGCACATTTTGCTATGAACTGGAGCAATTATATCATTATGCAGTGGTTACCTACTTATTTAGCAAGAAACTTATCTGCAAATAAGGAAAGCATTAGTTTAACGGCAGTACCGTACATCGTTAATTCTCTCGTTGGTATCAGTAAGTATAACCTCGTCCAATTGTGTGATCTTAATACCTTCATAATTATTGCTTCAGCACTTTACCACTTGAAGCAATATCATGTGTACGATCACTTTGAAAAACTAATGAGCAATGCATTCTGTATGTCAGCATAAATATTACATTTACTTTGATGATTCAAATGCGTGTTATTTTATTTTTACTTACAATAGCTGCTGGTCATAGCGCAGACAATTTAATACAAAAAAGATGGTCTGTTTTATCCGTAAGAAGATTAATGACGAACATCGGGCTCATTGGACCTGGAGTATTCTTATTGGCCTTCTGTGCTGTTGATAACTTACTTTCTGCAGTAGTGTAAGTATTGCCTCGCTATTCGTCTTAAATGACGTATCATAAATTTTGTTGTCACTACTGCATAAAATCTCTACAGATTTATTTCGATATCAATGGGTCTTTGCGCGTGTAATTCGGCCGGTCACCTGAGTAACCATGCTGACATAGCGCCTAATCATGCAGGAATAACATTTGCCATATCTAATACGATCGTAAGTACTTTAAACTGCGGTAAATTATTTTTCTAATACAATACGATTAAACAATTGCATTTTAGGCTACTATTCCTGGTATCCTATGCGGTCCACTTACTGCTGAATTAGTCACAGCATCGCATGGCCGGTGGATGCCAGTTTTTGTATTGGCAGCCGCAATTAATTTCACCGGCGCTATTATTTATCAGACTCACAGTTCAGCCGTGCCGATATTTTGATAAGTATTCTCAGAGTATGTTTTAGAGGTTTTTATGACGAGGATCATACGAATTATCTATTTTATATGACATACCAACAAAGAGACTTTATCTTCGTCCATGTATTTAATGTTTTTGAATATTTTCTTCAATTCGTAAGCAATGATGACTTGAACAAACAATACTACTGTTTATTAATGATACCATTAATCATTTCAAAGTATTTTTGAAACTAAATGAGGTAATGTTGAAATTTGATTACCAACCAATAATTCACGTCCTTGGAATTCTCATCTTTGGAAATGAAGTGTGACAGATTCAAAAGTTTTTCTATTTTATAGTTGGGTCTACATATTGGCTCTGATTCATTTAGAATTTATTGGACGATATGTATATTGTGTATAAAACGTTGTACATAACTTTAATTTTCATACGTTACATCTCAGATTTCTTAAAGCAGCCTGAAAGACTCGTGCCGCGGGAGATAGTGTCTGTGATTGTAAATTATTACAATAAACATACTATATAGTATAGCGATTATTGTTACGTTCTTATATAAGTTGGATATATAAAATTACAGCGTTATAAGATGTATTTGTTTTGCGGTTATTCTCATACTTTCTCAACATTTTTTGTATAGCGAAAAAAAATGAATATCAAATATGCAAATGAAGTTTCTTTTATAATTTTCTAACACTCTAATTAATAGAATATGAATTTTTTTCCATTGGCAAATCCTTTCTCAGATATTCCGACTTTAATAATTTTAATAACAAATGCTTTGGAATTTGCATTTCTATGCTATTCAAATTTGTATCACGCAACAAATCCTTTCGATTTTGTATAGTTTTATAATTTGTCATCTGACAAAATACGTTGCCACGTATTGGATGTGAGATTGTTTCGTTAGCTGCATCTTTTTTTGTAGATACTTCAGCGCTGATTAATTTGCGTGTTAATTTCACGTTTCTTATATGCTCAATCGCAGGATGAGCTATTGAATAATTCTTTACTGCAGATAAGTCGGAAATGTTGAAAGTAAGAATTATAGAAAAAATTACCATTTCTAGTATATAGATCCATACAATTTTTTCCTTGGTACTTCATTTTATAATCTAATGATTTCATCGTAGGTAAAGTTATCATTTGTTTGAGCGTATCAATGTTATTTTGCAGTTTTGTTACATTCAATAAATTTCTAGGTAGCTTGGGTAACGATGCAGTTGACCTCTGTATATCACGACTGCAATATTCTGTATTTTGGATCAGAACATTTTTGGATGAAGACCTATAAAAGGATTGGTGACATTGAAAATGTATCGATACCTACGTCTCTTTTTTATAAGATTATATTAAGAGGCCTCATACGTTAGGCTTTTTAATTCTATATCATCATTATGCTCTTGTCGTTTTATCCCAGACTGATTACCAATTCGATGGCATAATTTCTCTTTTGATTTTAACTCTGTTCCTATTGGTCCAATCTCGTAAACAAAATTTCTTGTTGCAGTAACTCGTTCTATAATTTGTGGCTTTTTACTAGACGTTTTAGACTTTGTCATTATCTTACGGGGCTGGCATAAAAGAAAACAATACAGTAAATAAAGTTTGTCGCGATTATTATGTAACGTGTGACATGTCAATTGATTGATAGCCATACTTACGGCTCAAAATTAGAATCATAATATTATTTCTGATAAATCTATACCTGATCATTTCGACATACCTTTCCTATATTCTTCTGGTCTAAAGTTCTTTTTGAAGAAATAATGGAATTCAATTCTGATACTACTTCATTATCATTTTTATCTCCGCGTACTGCTACAACACTCGCCATAAGTTTTCTTTTATCGACTCTTGCGAGTCGCGACCTGATATTGAAAATTCACATAAATTTTCTCACTTTCCCAGTTTTCATTTATATCACACGTGCAGAATTGCGTAGCTCACAAAAAAAAAAAAGAAAAACAACTAGAAATACCTGCTGTATACGTAAGTTTTAATATAATTCTTAATGAAGTTGTCAGGGTCCGTGGAATCTTGGAATTCAAGTTTCGCTACTTCATTTAGTTTGTTTGGGCAAAGTGTAGCACTAGAATCTTTTAATTGTAGGATATTACTGAAAAAAAGCTGTTTGATGTAACTGATATCGTAATCTTCTATTATTGATTTTACATGAATTGCCATACGTTGCATTAATCTGTTTCCTACGTCCAGAATCTAACTGTCGATTCGAAATGTTAGATTCACTTTTGTAAATTTGTTTTTTAGGACTTGCAACGAAAGCTGCTAATCCAACTATAGATCTGTCATCGGATCTTCGATTTTTCTGAAAGTATAATCTCGTCGAAACAAAAATAAATTATATCCATTGATTGAATTTTTCAGAAGTTTCATATCTTACAGAACACTCCTCTTTCGTCGTACATTGCACCTTTTCAAAATGGTCCGAATCGTTGTACCAACGTATCAAGTATTTATTAGAATTATCCAAAAGACTGTTCCGGTCGGTTTCAGTACCTCTTTTATTAATGATCGACTCGAACATTCTCTGTTTAAACCGAAGAATTCATTCATTTTAAGAATTGTATCTACCCATCCGTTTTATTTGTTCTGTGTCAGGTTACATATTAAAATGCCGTATTTTTATTTATTCATTGAGGTTAAATCCAATTATATTTTGGAGTTTGTTCTGAGTTTTCTAACAATAGCTAAAGTTCATAGCTTCATGCGTTGGATTTTAAATTAAATTTTACTGTAACTTTTCTAAGAAATATATGTAATAATTAGAGATGAAAATAAAATTGTATCCTTTTGAAACTTCCAACACTGTAGGAATTAAAAGTATGATCGAACGGCCTATAGGTGTTAAAGGATATATGCATATATAACGGTAATCAATATAAGACAGGTTAAAGTCATTTATCAGTCTTTATTTTTAACTGATTGAAAGATCAAAATATAATCGTATTTAGAGATTAACAGTCCTTGAATAATTTAAAACATAAAATATCAATTACTACCGCGACATTAATACGGAGAGAAAGCAAAATCAAGACCAGCTTGATATTCCTAATTTTTGTTTCCAATAATACTAGTATCATCGGTCAACGTTAACACTCTTATTATTTTAATCGTTTACTGTATTTTAATCTAAGCAAAATGGTCATCAAAGAGTACGAGATCTGATACTATCAGTGCGATTTAACGATAAACATTCCAATTCTTCATTAACGTGACATCCATATTTAAATAGCCACCGATGTTTAATGTGTTATACGAATAACACAAAATTCCGTCAATTATCGGAAATTTAATTCCGCAACAAATTCACAGATAGATACATACTATCTATTTTTCCTCTCTTTTAAACGTAGCACAATAAATAAACTCGCACAACACCTATTCATTACTGCACGCTAAACTATTATTATAAATTAATTATAACTGAATCTTACTGAAGCACCTTCATACAGTATACATATATGATTTCAAGAAAATTCTTGAATGTCTATTGACTTTCTAATAACAGGAAGGTTTGCGTACGTAGAATTTCAAATTTCATTGATAAGAGCTGTTATTGAAATTTTGAGTCTGTAAATTCTTTCCTTCCGTATACTTCTTTATCTATCTCTTTCTCTTCTTCTCGTTCCCAATAATTCATATGTTATTTCTATCGCATTAAGTACGCTTTGAGAAAGTGCAAAGCTCCTTTGTGTGTCACTTGCTTGTCGCTTATACATATGCAGCAAAATTGTTTAGGCTCCGTACTCTACATTGTACTACTGCTTGGCCTCGTGTGGAAGTACAACACGCTTTGTAAGACGTGGAAGCGAGTCGTATGTCTCATCCTCATTGTGCTCAATGTCGCGCTGCTTCAATTCTCCTAAAGAAGTTGATGGACTCTTCATTGTTAAACATTCATGTATAAAGGTACACACTGTATTGACGTAAACATCGCGGTAAGTAGCGTAATGCTTCACGTGAGGTGAATTCGTGAATAATACAAGTTGCACGCGAACTCCTCGTTCCGCACGACGGCTGGCAAATTTTTCAACATCCTGTACAAAGAAAAAGTTGTATTCTCAGATGAAAGATGCATTCGGTTGATAATTTTATGTAAGTGGAAGACATTCCTTTTCTTTCCCAATTGGTTAGACTCCCTTTTAAATTGGACGAGCACAAAAATAACTACTGTCTTTTACGTCCTGTACAATGCATATACTCCGAAGTTAAATATACAGAACTAATATATGATTTATTGATTTTATGGGACTTTATTACGTAATTTGTTTCACATAATCTTACCGCTGCTGGGATGAGTGTATCGCTGTTCGAATACAGAAACAATTGAGGCCAGGAATAGGCTTCTTCGGCAAGAGAGATAGGATTCGTTTGTACAGGACACCCTTTTCTCCAAGGATGAGCAATTACCTATAACGATTATTGAAGCCTTTAGTATCCTGGAATGGTATATTGACACAAGCTATACGGGAACTGTTGTGAATCACATACTTCAAACAGCCACAGCATAGATAGGAAAACAGTGATAAAGAAAGACATAGGGAGATTCGTCAATGGATGTCCGCCTAAAATAGCACTAATCGCTTTGAACAATGAGGTCAATCTTCTTTCGCCTGGGGCACTATCAAAGATGACGCCCTTGACCTGACCGACATACGACAGAATATTAACTATACAACAAAACATATAAATTACATCAGCACATTGACATATGCCATTTGAATTATTTAATCTATCGTACCTTAAGCTGGGAATTAATCTGCTGCATTGCTAGACTGACATGCTGATAAAGATAAGCACCGCCATTACTGAAGACATGAAAGAATATCGGATGCTTGTCAAGATTCTTTTCCGAGATGACTTCAACCAATCTTCGACCGATTCGTTTCATCCTATCCCTGTGCCAAAAGAGGCATTCGACCGGTGCAGTATATCGCAGTGTTATGCAACTGTCAACGATAAACAACTTAAGCAACCTTTGAAATAACTTTAGTAAATTTTAACAAGCAACGTCGAGAAAAATAAGGATATGCCAATAGATACATCGTATATTGAGAAATGTCACATTAATTCTGAAGATAAGTGTAATATATCTAAGCTATGAAAGAACTGTTCATATTAAAAGCATGATGACATATGCATCTTTACCTTTTATCTTCATAAATTGCACTGTATTTTGCCAGATATTTGTCCTGACATCCTGCCCATCCAAGAAGTACAACCACAGGCCGTTTCTCTTCCTCATAGATGAAAACGAATTCCTCGCGTTGTTCTTTGCCAGTGAAAGCCGCTGCATCCTTTTGCGTCGCGATACAGGACGGGAACATTATGTAGTAATCCAAATCATCCTGATCAGTCATCTTAAGCAATTTATTCTGTGTCCTATCACAGGAGAGAAAATATCCTAACCAAAACCGCCGCCCACTTGTGCAGCGGTTTTCTCCTCCGCCCGGAGCTTTTCGCACCGTTCACGGGTTTGCGTCGCCGTCAGTGCTTATAACGCGTTCGCGATCGATACTTTGCCACAGCATTGCCTACAACATTACCTACGATGTTATCTGTATCACTTTTAACTTTCTCGTAACAGTCAAGAAATCAAATACAAATTTCCACCAATCCTTCCTTTACAATTACCATCGATCTCAACTGTACTCTATCCTACCTTGATTCGGATAATTTTTCTGATTACGTATAAGAATCGTCAGACGTATTTGTAGACGTTAAATTTCTATTTCATACATGTACGTACGCTTCTTATATCCCTAAGGCAAACATACAGTGTTTAAAAATCTAAACCGATATATCCTAGAATTAAAAAATGGACAATCAAGACGTTTCCAATGATTTCCAAGTACATTGGAACAAATGAATATTAAATTCTCGCGCCATATTCAATCAAGTTGGATCAACCAATGGTATAACAGTGACTATAACGATCGATCATCAGACGGCGTGCCATTGGACATTCACATTGGTGACGCAATTAGACGCAAGAGTGATGTATATATAATGCAATAGTGATGACTCATTTTCAAAAATACAGGGTGAAATATAAATTGAATGGGAATTACATTGCAAACTGAGAATTACTATAATACTAATAAAATAATGCTATATATGTACATTGCAGTTAGATCGTCGTACTTTGCAACTCACATGAGATCGACGCTCGATTTCTATAAATAGGAAACAATTAGGTGTACCTAGGATTCTATTAGTCATAGAAGAACTTGTCTCATACTATTTGTTGTAGTTACGTCATTGCTATGGCTATCGTTCTTTCACAATTTCTAGTAACACTAAGGTCACACGAATACTGTGCCTCCCATTGGATTAATCATTCCACCTAGCCTTAATTATGATTGATTATCAAATACACGCACAGTATCACTCTGTCATTTTGATGACTGTTTTATAATGTGATAATTTCTATGAAATTTCCAAGGGAATATAATGTAATTAATCTAGAACTATATTATAATTTACACGAACCATAATGATTTTCTATGAGTGCGTACTTGTCCTTGAACATATCTATTATTTTATTTGTCATTAACAACGGAAAATCTTTTTATAAACTGATCAAGAGAAAATTTTTCCGCATACGGAAACAATATAATCTATCGAAATACTCATTGTTAGTCTAGATTACTATCATGATGCAAAATACAAATCGGACACTGATGATGTCATCGATTTTAATCGTGTGATAGAAATGAGCTGTAACTGACGCAGCAGCATCAGTCAATTGTCATAATTTATTGTATTATATGGGTGCATACGTGAAAAATATTTTTTTAATCAATATATTATACAAAATATGCAAATATCTAACAGTGTTTATCTCCACATTTCATTTTATGACATCGGGAGCTAATAAGAGAACTTTTTAAAATTCTTTAACATAAATTTAAAAACGATATAATCGAAATAAAATATAATAACAATTATTGCTTATGTAGAATACTGGTTTCGATGATTAAACTGTTTCCTATGGTCATGTGTCGACGAAGGAGTAACTGGCAGCTCTCTTAAGTATCAATAAAATCTTAATGCCAAGATGATGAGAAATATTCTCAGAACCGGCATGGGTACGCTCGGCTATCCTCGTGAATCTCCGTAGGACTTTTAGTATATTACTTGCAGTGATCGGCACGCCTTGTCTTGCCACACTCTGGTATATACCAGTTCAGTCACTTTGTAACCGTGGAAGTGAGAAGTTCGTCTCGTAATCTCTTGAACCAGAGAAGCACAGATTTATTATAAAAATGGTTGTACAAATTACAAGTGAGGTAAGTTAACATGTTCTGTGAATGCTAATAGATGCATAGTGCATAATAATAAAGATGGAATCAATTAAAATACACGTGAAAGTCTCTAATTATGAAACGATAATGGAGTAACCTTGGCAAGGAATGGAAAGGTAAGGTGTGGAGCCTTGCGGCGTGGTACACCGGAACAAACGTGTCATAATCTAATTCTGTGTAACGTTCACAGTGATACATGGAAAAATGACATTCGTAATAACCGCTCGTTATTGTTTCGATCTTTCAAAATTGATTTTTATTATTGATTATTTTTCTCTTGTGCGGTAAAAAGTGGAATCTAGAATTCTTTGAGAGCTCCGATATATCAGTAATCGTCATTAATAAGCGGAAATTATTATATCATGTTTGCCCTCGTGTTCGAGTGGTAAGAGCGTGTAAAATTATCGAGTAAAATGGAAGACTCATCCAATTTGATGCCTGCTTTAAGGTCGGTAGGTTAACTGGTCACTTATGTATACGCTTAAAAAGATTTTTATTGACATTCTATTGTAAATTTGTATTTATGGAATCGCGCATTAACAAGGAGTATGTCAATGATTAGAATGGAAATATATTGTATATGTGGAAAACCAGACGAGGAAGAATTTCAAGGATAATCATGTATGTAATCTGAGTTTTACTAGGAAACTCGTGGATCGATCGCCCTACTAATTCTAACGTATATTTATGTTCACGCAATGAAAAGACAGGTATCGATCGAGCATTTAATCAGACTTTGATCAAAAGATATGATTTAAGATTGAAACATTATATCTCTGTCTATGAATTTTACGATATAATCTTAATTTTTTATTCTTCTGGCAAATTCTCTTCATGCTCTCTCTCTATATATTTTTTTCTTATATATATATTGTACATAATAAATTTGAGTTTATTATAAGAAATTTATGAAGTAGCTTATTATTTAACGATTGTAAAATTTTATTAATATGATTTACATTTTATTGTGATATGACAATTATATAGTGTGTAATGTATATACTGTCACAAAATATGGCAACACTGTATATCAAATATGTGATATCTTATCATATCCATACAACTACCATGACTATGAAATTATCAACCATTCTGTAGCTTAACATACTTTACTAAAATATTATAAAGATTACAATTGTTGAAAAGAATATTATAGCGAAACTTAAAAACGTTCGACACCATGATACTTTAGAAAACAGTGAGCATTACAGGGTATAATTGATCTTGTTTAACTCTTAACAATTGAAATTAATTATCAATTCATTACCAATTCCTTAACATTTAATATCCACAGCCATTAACGTTATATCAATTGAAGCATTTGATTTGTTGTTTGCACAAAACAATGAATTTTTTTTCTCAGCTAGAAATAATTTTGATAATTATATTGCAATGAATTTTGTTTACAGGAAGATCTGCAGACCAAGCTGGCTGAAGCAGGAGACACCCTTGTTGTAATTGATTTCTTCGCTACTTGGTGTGGACCATGCAAAATGATTGCACCTAAGCTAGAGGAATTGTCACAGGTTTGTATACATATTATATTGTAGGATCATCTATAAATATATCCTCCTACATCATGCAAAAAGTATAGCAGATGAATGAAACAAAGACAACTCAACATTATGCTAACAACAAGTATGATATATGCAAATATCACTTATGTTATTACATATTCTTGTAGGAGTTGAAAGATGTGCTCATCTTCAAAGTTGACGTTGACGAATGCGAGGATGTTGCTGCTGCTTACGAAATATCTAGTATGCCAACGTTTGTTTTTGTCAAAAATGGCAAGGTGGTACGTATCTTATTATAATCAAAAATTCTGCTCTCATAATCATAGAGCAATGAAGAAACTATAATATATAATTATATGAATAGTATTTAGATCACATTTTCATATACATTCAAATAGATACTTTTTGTTAATTTGTCCTACATAGTTCCTATCATTATAAATATTATATGATTAAAACTTGTTATATGCAGTACAGTATATTATATAACTATATAACTTTCTATATAAATAGTACAAACATGAATCCAGGAATGTTTTTTTTCTAGCTGGAAACTTTCACTGGTGCCAATTATGATAAACTGAAAAACACCATCCAAAAGCACAAGTGAATGACAGCTGTCATTCCAGGATATTGTAAGCTTAAACAGATTTGCATAACAACTGGTACACATATGCGCATATACTTGTCGTATATACGTAAATACACAGAATTTGTGATGTTTTCCAGATAGCGCACTCTGATAGTGTGTGAAACTGAAATACTATCAAGTATATATAATGCATATTTCTAAAGTATACACATTCTTTAATTTTATAGAACTAGCAATGTTTGCAACCAGTTCAATGTAATCAGCTTTTAAACTTATGTCTATAAAAATCACCACAAACATTTGTACATATATTTATTTGATCACACCTCTCTGCCTGTCCTTTTGCATTATTTTCCTATGCAGAAAAATAGCTCATAAAGATTATGACTAACCTAACTTCGAAATGAAAATATTTTTGCAAATACTATGTTTTAAAATGGACTATTAATAAATTCATTATATAATGTCATACACTATAAATTACAAAATTTATTAAGGCGATATGATAATACCTTATGCCCCGCCTGTCCCGTGTTCAGTTGATAGCGAAAACTTTAATCCTATTTTTTCAAGGATGCCAAACGTTTCTGGACAAAAATGAATTCGCTTTTACTCCGTTTTTGAGACCTGTAGTGAAAGTGAATTTATGTTTCCCTAAAAACATCTGGTACCCCTTAAGAAAATTTCCAAACATCCAGTACCCCTTAAGAAAACTCGTCCGGAGCACTTTACACGGTACAGCTCTACTCGGAATAAGGGAAGATTACGATATCTTCGGCACCTTTATTTGAAAAATGTTTATGGTTGTATTTTTTACGTGGATCAAAATAATGTATATGACTCATTGCACTAACCACTATAGTTTTCGAGAAATGCATTGATTAAAGTCAGAAATAAATAATATGAATTTTTAAATAATAATTCGGTTTTCAAAGCACCAATTAGTCTGACGGTTGCTTCTGGTATCATCTTTGACTTGGAATACAATGGTGCAATAACTATTATGTTAGCATGTTTAGTATAGAAACCTTGGCAAAATTAAAGCAAATTCAAACCAATGTTATTATTACTGAAACTGATCATGTTTTAGTTAAAAAGAATCACCCAACACAATATTCTAATGCTGTGATGGGCCACGCCACTGCTGATCATTAATTTGGAATCAGTTGACTCCACTGCTGTAAATTTGAATCTAACAAATTCCATATATGTTCATATACTAGTTTGTTATTTGTAAAAAGTACAACCATAAACAATTTTTAAATTACGGGGCTTGAGAAATCGTGATCCCTTATTTCGTGAAGTTTTCCACGTAGAACTGAATCCCACTCCACATCGTCTTAAGGAGATTCCGTACCACTTATTTACCATGCGAATAAAATGTCAGCGAAAATCGTAAATAACAGGATTTTGACAAAAATTCTTTCCCATAACGAAATTCAGCGCACATTTTGCAAGGTTAACAATCACTTTAACACCACTTTCATAATTATTAACTTAAAACTAAAAGAGTAATCCGAACCGAAATTTTTTGCATTTTTCAAAATCATATAGAAATTTTCGGATCGGATTATTCTTTCAATTTTAGATTAATTATTGCGAAAACGGAGTCAAAACGATTGTAACCTTTGCAGAATATGCACTGAACTTCACTTTGAGTAAGAATTTCTGTCAATATCTTGTTTAAAATTTTCTATGACATTTTACTGACATGGTAAAGAAAAGTTTGGAGATTCAATTTATCCAACGTGAATTAATTACAAAGTACAAATTCTTTGTACATCTACAATGTACAAAGATTAAAAAGTTATCATCACGATTAATTTTCTATCGTACTTTGTTCGAATTAAATTCTAAAAAGATAATGAAATCATTTTTAATCAGATTACACTTGTAGGGTAATATTGCGCATGTCAGAATCAACTAGTGCCCTCTATGAATTTATCTGTTACATAAAATAGGTGGCAGCAGGAATTTCCTGGCGCAATTTGTAGTTGTCATTAATTATTCATTTATATACTGCTTAAACAATAACGTAAGTACAATTATATATTTTTGGTATAATAGAACAATATTTTATATATGCAACATCTCGCGGATCTTTACATATACGAAATATAAATTCAATCGGTATTATTCGAATATTTTAACCTCATCACTTGAATAATGTGATCAAATAATGTAATTTGAATTATGTGCATATTATTATTGTTTAGAAAATGGGTGAACGATACAATATCCACAGTCAATTGGAGCATCTTCAAAGTAAATATATTGGGACAGGTCATGCAGATACAACAAAATTCGAATGGCTTGTCAATCAGCATAGGGATTCGTGTAGTTCCTACATGGGTCATTATGATCTCTTAAACTTTTTTGCAATTGCCGAAAATGAAGCAAAAGCAAGAGTAAGGTTTAATCTGATGGAGAAGATGTTGCAACCATGTGGACCACCTCCAGAGAAGCCCGAAGATTAAAATTGTAATATAGTAATTACTTTACCTTTATCTTACATCGATATATATATATATATTTATTATAATTCCACAATAAGTTGAATAGTTATTGGTATTGCTTACATGCTACTTTGTCAATATTTATACATGAACAACACTTGTAAGTTTAATTAAACTGATAATTTCATGTCGGATATTTCATTTTTGTATATTTATTGAAATTCTTCACAATGAAAGAAGTTTTGTAAGGAAATGAATTAGATGATTTCATGATTTAAGTAGATAGACTTTATTATTGGTTTTCTTTCTCCATATTTTCCTTTTTCTTAAGAGCTTTCAAAACCGATTTTACTAAACACTGCTGCATAACTGGACATAGTTCTTTACAAGCTGCTGTTATGGCTTCCACGATAGGCTTCATACTTTCTAAATCCATACTTCCAACGTGGAAAAATTCAGAAATCTGACCATGCTGTGGTAAATTGGCCTGTACCACTATGCCATAATTTTGAGGTGAATTTGACTCATTTGGTGCTCTGGAACATATGACTTCTTCTTCATCGGTTAAGTCTAAGTAAAATGTATCTTGATGTATCCCCTGCAATCATAATGTAAAAGCTAAATTTACTACTTGAAAATATTTTAAAATATTTAAAACTTAATGATTTGATGTTTACTACATATCTAGTTTTTAAAAAATAACTTACTGCAGTTACAGCTGTAACTAGACCAAACATAGGTACACTGGCGTCTGACAGTGCTAAACTTGAAGCCATAATTGCTGCTGCTAACGACGAACCACCATTATCCAGGACAAGTGCATACACATCCACTTGAAAATTTGGAAACTCATGCTGGACATATTAAAACAAAACTAACTTTTAACATTTAACATACATGTATCTATGTTAGTAAGAAATTTTCAATATTTTTGTAATGATTTATACATGGTGTTAATTACGTACTCTACATACTGCTGATTCCAAAGCCCTTTGTAGAATTATACTGTACTCTTTTTCCTCAGAATCTTGTTGATGAATTTTTCTCTTTGGACATGAGAATGGTGAGAATTTGAATTCACAGAAAAGCTCACCTTGCATACTATAGTCAGTTTTATTTGGAATTTCTCTGGGATCAAACACCGAACAAACCACCTTGGTTTTTCCCATTTCTATGTAAGCTGAGCCTTTTGCTTGGCTTACTATTCCTGTTTTTACAACTGAAATCATAGATGTATTTTATAAATTAATACTCTCTAAACCTGCTATTAATAATGTAAAACTCTTTTTTAATTAGGTATACTATTATATGAAATCTATTCTAAATACTGTTTTCTACTTTGATACAATTTTAAGGTTAAAACATCGTGTATCAAATCTTACGTCATAAATTTCATCGCCTATATATTAACTTAAACAACAAATTTTATTCGAAACAACTAATAGTATATTTTATAGCTAAATAATTTTATTTGAAATTGAATTTATTTTTCATTTACAAACATAACCTTACATATTTTTCGGAGTTCTGTATTATCACGTCCATCCGTTCTTTTCTTTAACAAAGTTTTTCGTGTTTCAGTTTCCTTTGCATTAGTGTCAAAGTAAATATTATATGGAATGGTCACTTCTGGGCCATTAATACGTCTTTGATCTACAGGCATTTTTAAACGTTTATAATGCGCGGGTAACACGTGTTACAACCACTGAAATATAAATCATTACGTTCCGAAAGTCACTGCCAGTACTACGAGTATCGTTGTTTCCTTGTTTACCTTTCGTTGTTCCTTTCCTGCTGGCTTTATTCCCAATGTAGCACATGTGCCAGTCTTTGTTTACCTGCATGCAATGGAGTGAGACACAACCATGCTCACAGCGCTTTGAGAGAACATCGGAACGCATCCACAATTACGTTTGCCAGAGCCAATCGTGCGTGTTTTAACGGTTGCTGAGTGAGATAGTTAACGATGTATCCCTGTCCTTCTCGACAAGGCTTTACTAGAATAGGTACGACAAGGAGATATAGGGTACACTCCGAAATTCACTGTCAGTACTACGAATATTGTCATGTTTACTTGCATGCAATAGAGTGAGACACAATCATGCTTACAGTGCTTTGAGCGAATATCGGAACATACCCATAATTGAGGCATCTGCACCACTCTTCTATCAATGAGGAAAATCATTCATTCTTGTTTAGGCACAGCGCGCGCATCGGTCTTACCGTCCAGTACAAAAACTAGTCTCATTGTATTGTAAAGTGTTCCGAGTTTTAAAAAAAATTAAATATAAATGTAAATTGATTTACACAATCATATAAGTCCCAATGATGTTGGTTCAAAGCCTTTTATTATTTACGTCTCATTACCTTATTTTTTGAGGTTACTTCTCAGAACCAAAAAAAATGTTGTCTGGAACTGTATGAGCAGAAGTGGGGATACCTTCAAGGTTAGCTCAAACTGGCTACTGATGTTTCAATTGGTGTGCGTTTCAGTATGGCTTATGTATATTGCAGTGGTTACAATACAATGGGTTACACAGAAATAAATTTCATCATAAATGTGTACATCATTAAAATATATATAGTCTTTTAGTGTGGACTTGTTCGTAAAGTTGCTAGGACAGCATTCAGTCCTCTTTATTCTCTCTCGCACTAATAATTAAAACTACTCACAGAACACTCGAATGTTAGTTAGAAATACCTCATACAGGCATCGTGAATCGTCATTACGGATGTGCAATATACATCTGTAAATCTGCAAAGGACATTTCACAGACAGCATTCGGAAGTATATTTGTCCTACCTACAGACGTCCTTTTGTCCGCCTGTCACACATGCTTTCTGTCATTCGTAGGTTGTAATTTTAATATTTTTCTGACAATTTTTCTGACTGACTGACTTGAATAGAATATTCTTATATCTAATAAATTGAGTGGTCAATGATATCACACTTCAGAAATATGGCTCTTTCGGTGTTCTACCAAAAAATTCCGTTACATTCTTATCTCACATGTTAGTCGTGTTAAATTTGCGCCTGTGCAGAACACATCGCCAAAAACATCTACGATGTACAAAAAGGGCGTCAAGTGTCCATAGCGGTTTCAGGTACTTGACTTACAAAAAGTTTTGAAATCAGTATTTGGTGCCAAGTGTGACTCGATGACAAATATACCACTTTGCACCATAACTATATTAAATGGTTATTTGTTCGTATAAATATACGTCATTTAGTTATATTGCAATACATAAGATTTAACGTATTAATCACCTATTGCACAACTATTATTATCGGCGAAGAATTTCTTATCGAGTGCTACTTGACAAGGCCGTGCCGAAAATCGTCTAAATTTACTTTTAGGCTGTACTCACGCTAGAGTGAGAATTTCAAAAAGAATGAGGCACTCCAGGATATACTTGATACGTTCATATCTATAAATTGTTTTCTTAAAAATGGTGTCCCGTTAGATAAATCCAATGTATTGTATGCCATATTTTGACTGTCATAAAGGTATACTTATCCAATTCGTTAGTTTCATAGAACGTCAGTTCTACTAGTTGTGCGGGCTAAAGGCTAATAATATAATTCTATACCGCTGTGAAGGCAACTTTATGCTAGCTGAAACTTCGGTGTGAACGGTAGCTTGATGGAAAAAATGCGTTTGATTGCGTTGTGTATGTATTTTATAAATATCTCATGAACGAGTCGATCGATTTACTTGATTTTTGGTTTAAATCAAAGATATTTATTCTCGGAATAGAAATAGTGCATTGCTAAACGTACACTAATTTGGAGAATAAAATTTTTCTTTTTTGAAATCGTCACTTCAGCGAGTGTACTGCTGTATGTTGACTCTGGTCGTTTTGTGCCGCTATGGTATACGTATTATACTTGGTGCGAGACAATACCCGCACAACACAGAACATCCGAAGGATGTCCGAATTATGTCTGCAATGTAATATATGTATATAACATCCTTAGAATACCGTTTTAATCTCGGCATCTATTTTGTCCATTATAATGAATGCAACATGATATATACGCTTAAAGCACTTCCAATTTTAAATCGATTAACCGTTCTATTTAAACCAATGAATAAAGATTTTGCCATTGGCTGTTTCAACCGAGGTGGACCATTTAACATAGACTGAACCTTTAAACAGTCATAGTCCTTTATTAAGTTCATAGGATTTAGACAAGAATAACCAATCACGTTTTGTGCAGTCTTATTTTTAAATTTTACACGCAATTGCTTATTTTTGTCTGAATCCTGCGTGTGTAAACGTAGTCATTCCTTTATTTGATTTATCTACACATTCATTTCTGAAAAAATGCAAGCTCTCGTTGGATGGTTTTTTAAGCCAACCACTGAAAAAATGTACTTTTGATAAAGTGTTGAAAGTGTAGGTAAGGCGAACAAAGCTATTGTTCTGTACAGAGTCACACGTGAGACAAAAACGTAACACAATTTGCTGATAGAACAATGGAAGAGCCGTATTTTTGAAACGTGATATCACTTACTGCACTCAATTTATATAATATATGAATGTCCTATTCATGTCAGTAAATTGTCAGAAAAAATGATAAAAATACATCCTATTAATGACAGCAAGAATGTGCGAAAGACGGACAAAAGGACGTTTGTAGGAGAGACAAACATACTTCCGAATGACGTCTGTGGATGTCTTTTGCCGATTTACAGATGTCTATTGCACGTCATGTAAAAATAAATACGAAATTGGTCATCACTCAATGTTATTTTCTAAGACGACGTGTCGTCGCGTAGCTAGTCGTGTATATTATAATATAAAAAAAATCATATAAGTGCATAAATAATACTATCGTAAATTTATCTACTAATGATCACACATAACCCATACGACTCTTACAGCCCATTCATTAAATACTATGAAATTGTAATTCGCGTCACTCGTATACATATGTATCAAATCACATAGATTATGAGTTAAGTTCTTATCTTTGCTCGTGCTATTGGCGACGACAGGGAATAGTCCAGGCAGGTATTCCTCAGGTGATACAAGACACATGTAATTGTAGCGTAGGTGTAACGCCACAGTGGAAGTGTTCGAAGTATTTCTTTTAATGCTAGTAAAATTTAATAAGGTTGGCCCTTGGTAAGATGGCCCTTTTGTCTGAGTGGAGATTGAATTGACGTTATTTACTAAATTTTACATAAGCGGTTATATTATAACAGAATACCTGATTATTTAGCTCCGTTCGAGCGTCGGATTTTGTTTATTACTATATGGCGACTAAAACTATTTGATTATCGATAAGGACTAATGATGTTAAGTGGCGACACATGGTTGTTATTACTGTTTCTGGCTAGGCCTTGTAAATTATGGTAGATGATCTTACAGAAGGCCATCTACCTACCTACCTAACTATTTGCTACACATATTTGCAATACGTCTGTATGACGTATTTCTGAAATCGCAGTGTTGTGTCGGTACCGAGTCTCTTGATAGCTTTGTTCGCCTTCCCACACAACATTGGCATGTTAGAAGTTCGTTGTACAGACATCGTGAATAGCAATCTGATACGCAATAGACATCCGTAAAAACGCAATGGGCATCTTATAGACGTCCCACCTACAGACGTCCTTTTGTCCGCCCTTCGCACATCCTCGCTGTCATTCATATGATCCATTTTTAACATTTTTCTAATAATTTACTGACTTGAATAGGATATTCTTATATTTGATAAATTGAGTACAGTAACTGATATCACTTTCGAAAATATGGCTCTTTTCCATTTCATTGGAAATTCCAATTGTTCTATCAACAAATTCCGCCTCAGTCATGTTAAATTTGCGTCTCTACAAAACAATAGCTTTGTTTGCCTTATCTGCACTTTCAACACTTTATCGAAGGTAAAGTTTTTTATTGGTTGGATTAAAATATTATATTATCCAATAAGAGCTTGCACTTTCCAAAAATGTAAAAAATGTAGGCAAATCGGATAAAGTTAACGACTACGTTTAATGCGCAGGATTCAGAAAAAAATAACCAATTACGTGGAAGGTTAAAGAATAAGAATGCACGAAACATGATTGGTTATTCCTGCCTAAATTTTGTGCACGTAATAAAGAGCTATGAACGTTTAAAGGTCCAGTCCATGTTGAATGGTCCAGCTCGGTAGAAATAGCCAGTAGCAAAATCTTTATTCATTGGTTTAAATAGAATGGGTTAATCGGTTTAAAATTGGAAGCGCTTCGAGCGTGTATACCATCTTGCATCCTTTATAACGGACAAAATAAATACTGACATCAAAACGACATTCTAAGGATGTCATATATATTATATCGCATCGTATTTAACCCTGAACTTGCACAATCTTATTTTAAGTAGATAAATTGCACAATGGGGTCTGTTATACCCCACGCTTTTTCTTCCAAACTGTTTTCGCTCTGGTTATCAAATTTGAAAAAAACCGGATATATTTGGAAACTATAAGTTATACGGGAGACATTCATCTAGATTAAAAACCTTTCTGAGCTTTTACGCAGATGCAGCACCGATTAGGATTCAATGTATTCGGCAATAAGCCAAATGCAATGGGTCCAATTATTAACTTTTTATATTCTTTTTGACTCAACGTACTTTGCAAGAGTTGATTAGGTTCTAAAAGTTGAAGGGCCAGACTATAAAAAAAAATAAGCCAATAAGATCTACCGTAAAAAGTTGAATTATTGAGAGAGGTGTAAATGATCATTTAGACCTCCCTTAATAATTCAACTTTTTGTCGATTTCCTCGAGGAAATTTTGAAACGAGTTTTTCAGGGTAAAAAGAAAGAATTCCAATTTTTAAGTTCATATGAACATTTTTTTTTATTTGTTAATGGTATGGTCATGCTAAAAACATGTAATAATCCATCACTTGCACCTGTCAAATGTAAATAAAAATAACAAGTATTTCATAATTACTACAAAGTTTTGGGCGCTCACGTTGGTATCTTAAATATATCCTACAACACTACAATGTATTATTACATTGACCTAGTTCGATTATAATTACACAAATAAGTTATGAAAGTAAACAAAATTGATTTAAATTGTACTTTCCAAGGAAAAAACTTCCGTAAATTGCACACTGGAACCCGTCGGACCCCTGCTCGTCTTTGGGTCAACAGGCTAACTCAAAGCGGATTTCTCCTTACCCTATAGTGAGGTTCCCAAGTATAATTTACATTGCGATGTCACTGTATTTCAAAGGTAGGATAACTTTTTCAACGAAAAAACAGTAGTGTGAGGTCGATATCATTGTTCTGTTCATCATCGATATCTCTTTCATTATACAAATATAAATATGGCCATGTTCCACGAGAGTTCGACGATTAATTGAGATACATTGTGCGCGCGTTTGTATATCACGTATACGAAAAGTACGTGGAAAGTTCGTATTGAAAGTTGCTGCGTTCGAAGCTCTTGTCGCCAATCAAGTACGTGGTAAATTTTTGTTATCAATCAAGTACGGGAAACGTACTGCTCAAATTAATTCCGTAGAAAAAGATCGAATTTTTTTCTGCATAATATGTACCACAAATCGAGTATGTAAAAAGTACGTGCTTTTCTCGTATCCCGTATCCACCCATAGCTCCCTTGCTCTCGAGATCTCTGTGGACGACGACGACCAAGTTACAAGTTTTTAATCATCGGTTGTAAGCTACAATTATATACTCCGATGCGATACAAAATATCACTTGTAATAAACATCGAGTTATAATATCGTATTTCTCTGGAGACACGAACTTTGAACGCAACAATTTCTAATACCAACTTTTCACGTACTTTTCACATACGTGATAGCTGGCGAGTATGAACATAACCTTTACCGGAACAAATTGCGATACGTCCGAAAGTCCCAATATCCGTAAAACCCAAAGTACGTGCTAATATTGGATTGTCTCACTTGCAATACTTGAGCAGGATAAAAAATGGTTCCGTGATGTACTTTTATACAACGAGTTTCTTAATTTCTTCATTAATTTGATCATTGATCTGCCTTGCTAAACTTATCCCGTCTAAACCTATCCACTATTTCATCGTGCATCTGTAAGGATGGCAACAAACTCCATTCGGTATATCAGGGTCATATTCTATTTAATCCGTATGTGTCTTGGAATTACGAATACCATAATTTCTCAAATTTTGCCACCTCTCTCTATTTGAGCTAGAGCTAAATCTACATTTAAAATATGCTTTCTTCTTTTTCTTAATTGCAGCAGCAACATAATTCCTGCAGTTTCTTTATATTGCCCAATTCACGTAACTTCTACATTTCAAGAATCTCACACTATGTGATTTCCTCATACGTTTAATCGGCGCAACCTGATCTTCAACTCATGTTATTAATCTCGTCGATTCTCCAAGTTTCTTATAAACACTTGTGCAATTACATAGCTCCTGCCATTTAACCTGACTAGCCAGATTGCCAACATATGCTGTATCAGCGTTCTTAAAACTGCGTCCATATACAAATTTCGTATGCTCCCTCGTTTTACTTACTTCTAAATACTACGTCATACTAAATTCACGTCATAGATACTAAATGCTAGTCATGGTCGCTGCTCCCCTGCGAACTCAGTATACCTGACCTTCCAACACAACATTCCAATCTGTCCATAATAATATCCAGCAATGACTTCGTATTCTGATTGCACCTGGTTAGCTCTTTGATTAGTTCTTTCAATGATAAGCTAGACATTATTCTTCGTAACCGAGTAAAACCTGGATCAAAGTTATTAATCATATTCACATTCAGATCCGCCAGGTAAATTACCCGACCACAACCCCACGATGCTTTCACTAGTGCATCCTCTGGATCATCCAGAGGGGCAAGTGGGACCTAGTGGCTTCTGTATACACTCGATATAAGAAACTTCAGATTGCCCAGTTGAATCTTAACACTTATAATATCCAGGGATTTGAGCTGATCTACAGACGCCAGATTCTTGACTATTTAATATTGATTCCCTTTTTTAACGTAAATTGTGATCCCCCCTCCCCTCATAAATCACGAATGACTTCTGTCGCCATTAATATTCAGCATATCGTCCGTGATATCTTTATGTAATCGTGTTTCTGAAAGCTTCAGTATGTCGAATTCATACGCTTCACACATATCTCGCACTTCTAATATGTGTACCCATAATCATGTACAATTATAATGAGCAACTGTCATACTGTTGTCCCCACCTATTAATCTAAGTATTGTTTTATTTCCTTTCGGGTTATTCACAGTCCATAATTGCTATATATGTATATCCGGTTCGTAATCAGACTTTTTTCTAAGATTTTGTACTGTTTTCAAGTAACACGGGCAGTTTTTATTCCTTGCCGAATCGTTTACATCTAGATTTTTAATGTTCAAACTTTTAATTTTGTTCGCGCAGTTTATACACTTTTTTGGCATTTCCTTGCACTCACTGCTTTTATGCGCATCAGCACATTGATCACACGCTGCCTCCTTCTTGCAAACCTTAGCAATGTGGTGCAGATACGAGCAGTTGACACACTTCAAGATATTCACATAGTCGATCACTTTGCAGATTCTCCGTCCAATGTTCAGCGTTTGTCTTTTCAGTATCTCGCTATGCGTGTTCGCATCCACCTCAATGATCATCGCATAATCCTTGAATCTCTTGTCAACATATTTTTGCAAAATTTTAAGCTTTTTATTTTGTCTTTCGTCCATTTCAGTCTACTGAATAATATCTTCCAATTGCGTATTTTCCAATTCTTCAGTATCGACTCCTTTGCAATCCCAACACCGAGATTTGCGATATTGACTTTTTCTCTTATTTGTTTTTTAGTCTCAGTACTTAATTGTGGTTTGACGAGTCGCACCGCAAAGACTGTTTTACGCGTTTTGTCCCGTAGAACACTTGCATAGCTAATATTTTTCTTCTGGTTCATTTCGGTTCCCATAGAGGCTGCCACAAAGTTCCTGATATTCAATAGATTTTTCCTAAAGACTTTCATATCGACATTCACTATCTGCTTAATTATTTCTTTAAAACTTTATTTGAGGTCTTCACAGGGAGGTCTGCGTAGTTTGGATGGTACGCACTTTCGCACTTATTTCATACCAATGCATTTTTCACCTCTTTGTCGCAGCGTTTACACACTTTTTTGGGGATCGACCATATTGCTCAATTGGCGCGAGTCAGTCGCATGCAATCTTGCATAAAATCACACGTGTGCTCTGATTGACTGACTGACTGTGACTGGTTAACTATTATACAGGGTTTCTCAAAATTTGCATTTGCACACGGTCCACCCATAGGGTAAAAGTCGACGCTAAGTTGGACGGTAAAAATATAAGTCAACAATTAGTTTTAAAGATATCCAGGATGAAATCATTAGATCTGATATGATCTAATTAAGATTAAATTAGATCTGATTAGATCTCCACTTTGAAAAAAATTGTTCATTCAGATAAGATTCTAGATCTGGTCAGATCTAGTTAAATCTAAATTAGATCAAACCGGATCTAATGACTTTTTCCCGGGTATTCAGGTTTATAGTTGACCAATCAGGTGTTATCAGTCAGTGACATGGATGTGATTAGAAATGTAATATTGACTCAGGCTATTGATTAAATAAATACAATTTCAGCCGCACATGAGCTGCACTCGCTGCATTAATACCCTCACTTGTAATATTTACCAACTTTAAACTTATATATCAGTTTCACCGCAAAAATGCAACTGCATGCTGCGTGTATAGGAATTTTGAGACACAAGGTATAGATATACCAAACACATATTTCACCTCTCAATTCGACTCTGGTGGAAACATAGCCAATGACAAACTACAACAGGTCTGAATAACCACGAGCAATATAAAGTTCCTCCTCCTTTTACAACAGTAAGATTTTATGTAGACTTTTACTTTTATTTATTCATTATATTTCGCTCTGACGTAAATATCTACAATATTTGTATGATTTCGGTCGTAATATGCACATATGCCAAATATTCGAAATCTTAATTTTTCAATTCCCGTACAGTGTATGGTAAACTGTCGTAGCATAGAATAACAATAACTGTAATAAAGTACAGGTCAATCAACATATACCCAATAAACATCCCAACAAACAAAAAATCACGGCCCAGTACTCAAACGTTAGATAAGTAAGTGTCCATCACTGGTCCGCTTTTATGTGTTTGTTGGGATGTTCCTCACATTTATGTAACTTTTACGTAGTTGCTATACAACCAACATAGAATTCATGTAGCTGAGATGTAACGGTTACAAGATGTGTTTGCTGGGTAGTATTATAAATTATTGCGTACAGTCTGCTTACTGTTTAGTAAGCAGCTAATTAATTTTATTCAATATACAGGTGCGCTTAGTATACTCAACTGTTCTTGTATATGCACATAAATCTGTCTCATATTCAAATATTTAAAAATAAAATAAAAGTCATAATTCCTTTCAAGAGTCTCATAGTAATAACAGCTGCAATACACAGTACCTCAGTATGAACTATTTCCCATCATAATTGTCAATGATATAATACAAAAATTAAAATATTCCCTTTCCTGCGTCGTGGACGACATCTAAATTCATACAAACAATAATCATTCTATGTTACGAGACGCCGGCCTGAATTGATTTGGTTGAGCATTGGCTGTTAATAATGAAATGCCGACGGAGGTAATCGAGGGTCCATTTCCTGGTGTACCAGGTAAAACCTCATCGTCGTGAAGTTTTCTGCTGAAATCCCCGTGGCACGGAATATTCGTTAGGTGGGTGGTGAGCATCTATGATATGGCCAGCAATAATGCGGTGGAGGAGGTGGAGGTGGGGGCGGCGGTGGTGGTGGGGGTGGTGGTGCAGAAGAAGGTGGCACCGATGGTAACGTTCCTTCTTGTGCAGAAGCACCAGAGCCTCCGGTTCCATAAAGATGATGAGGATGATGCGGATGACATGGACCTGTTCCACGTGGTGAACCCATTGGATCCAAAGTGACACCAGCTTGGGCCTGACATGCTATCATGAGTCCATGGAAATCAAATTTGTAAGCGTAACGCTTTCCGTGCACCTTTGTCATGATGTTCTTGTCATAGTAGTACCTAAAAATTCAAAAATCATTTTTAATTATCGATGCTGTAAATTCGTATAATTGAAATATCAGAAAGATAATTCAATGAAATTGGCAAAAATGATAATGTCTATTGGTCACATCCATATCGTTTGGGATGTAGATAGACATTTTGTAGTAACGGATACATCTACCTGAGTGCCCGTGAGAGTTTATCGTAGTTCATATTGGGCTTGCTCTTGCGTTCGCCCCATCTACGAGCCACCTCATCCGGGTCGGTGAGTTTGAACTCGCCGTTGGAGCCCTCCCAGGCGATGCACGAAGCGTTCGACGAATCCGAGAGTAGCTCCAGTAGGAATTGCCAGAGTTGTACTTGACCTCCTCCGACCGCCCCTGAACTGCTGCTTCCCGTGGAGCCAATGAGCGAGCACGTCCGTTGCAGAAGGCCCAGCCTCTCTAAGAAATCAGTGAAGAACACGCAAGCGCACAGTTTATAGCTCCTCGTAGATTATTCTCTACCACTCCTCTATATCCCTACCAAACGGCCGCTCATACAATCGTCGTACAATCGGTAAACGAGTGTGCGACTTGCCGCTATTCTTTATCGCATCGTCGTCATCTCTAACGTTTCGATGACATTTCCGAGAAGGGTCTTATTGAGTCAATTTCTCTTTAAGATTCTTAGAGAATTATGAACAGTTATAAGTACTAAAAGATAACCTAACATTAAAGTAAGTACCTGTCGTGCTGATGATTTTGTACGATTGACCATCATTTTTAGTCGTACAATTTTTTGATACAATTTGAATTATTTTAAAATTCGAGTACGATGTTTTTATTAAATTATTTTAGTTATTGTTATTCGTAGTACGTTATATAAATATGTGATGGCTGATAGGTATGATGGCTGTTATACGTCGACTCAAGAATTATATCACGTGGTTTAACGAAAAGGTGTAACTACTAATCGACCTATACGATTTAAATAATTGCTCTTCGCGTACTTCCTTGACTGCTAATAATACTTGTGCTTCAAAGTCAAAAAACTCCGTTTAAATAATAGGAGTAAACTGCTTCAAAAAGTCGCAGGCTCAAATTCAACTCAATTTTCAAGAGACATTCTGTACTTATAGATGTTATGTGAAATAAAACGTGTTTCCATCTGTTCATTTTAAATTTATGCCAAAAAGAGCATATATCCTACCAGTCGAGATTCGACTTTTAATTTTTCTAACAATTCATTAATTACATTTTAAAAAATTTTGAAATCCCGTCCTCAATTTATATTGACTGTTTCATATTTCCTGTCAGGAATTTAATAAAATCAATTTATTATATACTAGCTTTACGCGGTTCTCCGCGGTGCCTTCGGCACTGCTTGGTGTCTGTTCGTGTGCAAATTACTTTTTATCCCTAAGCAGCTGTTCAAGTTTTCGAGATAAAAAGTTTTCTATGTGTTAATCCGTGACATGAGCTATATACTAAATTTCATCCAAATTGGTTCAGGCGTTACGACGTGATTGAATAACAAACCTCGAAACGCACTTTCGGATTTATAATATTAGTTAGGAATTAGGATTTGGATGACATATGATCGTTAACCATTGTAGAATTAATTATAATTTTTTAAATTTGGGAACCTCTTGCCGCTGAGGGGAAAATGAGCAAGAACTCTATTGTTTTTCAGCAAGATGTCAACTGTTTCACACCAAATTTTTAAGTAAAAATTGTTGATGTATAGATTTACAGATACACAGCTTTTGGAAATACAAACGTAGATATAATTTGTTGATATCATTTTAAAAGTTCTATTTGTAATAAATAACTGGCAAACATGACAAACGCACGTTCAGTCATTAAAGCAAAAATTGTTACATTTATTTTTTAATATATAATTAATTAGTATTTTAAACTGTTTGATTTTTTTACTGGCTCACCCTAACAGTGCAACTCATCTTTCGTTAATTTTTCATATAACTGGTTACAATTTTTCATTCAGTAGAATCCTACAATCAACATTCCTGGACATTCATGTGCACGAGAGTAGCTTTGACAGTTAATAATTTGTAAACGGTGTGGATGATTTTACTTGAAATTTGGATGGCAAAAGGATCATTTTAATAAGGTCCTGAGTCTCCTTAAAAGATAGCATTTGAAAAAGGTTTTGGACGGACCGACAAATGAACGTATATTTTATTTTTCAATCGTCACGCCGCATGCAAAGTATCAGGAAATATAATTCGTCAAAATGTCACAATGCAAATACCAACATAACCTATAAAAATGCATTTATCGAAACTCGAAATTCAGTACCGTTATAAAGAATGGCGGCTGTCGAGGGGTGTAGCCTGGCGTCTTGTTGAAGATGTAAGGGATGCGTTTGAATCCTCCACATTACGCGCAAAGACGTTGCCTAAGAGTGTCGTGCAACGTGGTCCTCGGTTGCAGAACAGGGGTCCATCTTCGATTGAATTTCAAGCGATATTCATCATCAATGAGGTCCAATGATTATCTCGTGTGTCGCTTCCAGTCGTTCGTTTACATATTGCACAATCAAGGATCCAGTCGCGCGATAAGATGCTTACCGATCTTCAACGAAAGATAACGAATTGTCCTGCTCGTTGAAAAATCGTGTGCGAATATTCAACTTCGTGAAGAAAAGACAATCGTGGCGTGAACCATTCAACTCTGACAAATTTCTAATCAGCATTTTCGCAAAGCACAAACTTAAATTGAATTTACATACGTTACTGTACTTTCATTTGCGTAACAAACGAATGACAATATAATTGATTTCGCATGATATTCTTTAAGTTGCACCAACTTGCATTCAGGAACTTTGTCACCCTTACGGTCAAAGTCATTTGCTTGATTATTGATCGTCTAATTGATGATAAGCGTTATTCGGAGTCTTCACTTGTTCTTCACGGGACAAACTAATTCAGAGTGAAATTATCTACATATCTTTGCTATAAATGACAAAGCCGAAGACGAAATTATAGAAACTTTACTATCCGCCGGACGGAGCGTAACTGAGCACGACCTTTGCCCCTGTTCATTCGAGCCCTTACCGACCTCCCACTGTCTACCGTCACCGTGGGGTGACCTCGTACCCTGCACCCTTCTCGGCCCACCTACCTATCCTTAGCTCGGTATCTCTCTGCTCTCTTTCTAGACATCTTCTGTCGCAATAGATGTCACCCAGAAGTGCATAAGGTCTTATACAAAGAAACAGTGTAACGTATACATGCATCTTTTTTCACTTGGAAAATAAATATACAAATTGAAAAGCGTCCAAGTTCAGATTAGTCTTTTCCTCCCGTATTTCAGTCTTAAGAAAAATCTGTGTAGAATATATATATACAAGTATATAGAATATTATGTGGAAAACTACATGACATTACTGCAGTGTATAGTAGAGTCCCTATAAGATTTAATCATATTAATTGACAATAGCAGCAAATTCGAATTCAAATGGAGAAAAGTGATACGCAAGACGCAACCCTTAGTCTATCCTGGGTAGTCTATTCAGGGAGGGCCGAAGATCCCGGGGATGTTTCGCGCTCATCAAGAAAACAATATAGCCGCGCCCCGTGGTGAGCTTACCGCCCCAGGTCCGTTAGACTTTCTCGCTGAGGCCGTACACCCCCGTAGCCCCACGCGACCCCATGGCCCAACCCCCAAACACTCGATGGTTTATTCATGAGGACTCTCACCGCGATAACACTCATTCGTTTAATAAACGGCAGAGGGGCGCGAGTGCCTACAACGTTATTCAAACGGACTATATATCTAGGGAGCTTAGTGTGCCAAGATTCACAAGCATCCAAGCTCCGGTTTGCCAAATGCGTCTGGGATGGACAGAACTTTCACAACTCCATAAAATGATACTTGAATATAAAGTTTTTTGCTTGGCACCGCGAATTTTATTATCTGCTGTTATAGACACAATAATAATGAGTATAGTTTCTCTGTACACGACTTGTAAAATAAAGGCACAGAACTTTATACCACGTACGACGTTTGGCTGCCATGACAGACGGACTATTTAAATTATTTTTTTCATTAGTGAATGGTCTCTCTCTTTGTCCGCGCCATTGCTGAGAAACTTCTTGAGTTAGACCTTGAATATTTGTACGTTTTGAATGTGTCAAAGAATATGCTGAGTTCACGTACATATACGGTGGAATAATCGATCCGATGAAAGAGACGCCATGAAAAAATTCGCTAACCCGTCGAACCTTCGTGTAACCGCAAACTTATCTAAAAGTCTAATGCGTCGGAAAACTTGAGGATTACCAACGTATCAAGACATGGAAAAGATCAGACACGAGCGAAGGGCAGAGGATCAAATTTAGTGTGGTATGCCATTCGGCTATATATTTTCTTACTCTGTTTCTTTTTTTGATACTCTTTTACATCCATCTAGTATCCCATATGTTTTCTATGCTGTTTTTACTCCTACAAGATGCGTTGAGAGTTTTGTTTTGATCGCCAGTGAATCATGCGGTTTTACGTCGTGTCTTGCGAACTTCTCTTTTGTCAAACCATGAACAAGATGCCGCAGTCTATGCATACGTTTCAAGATTTGAGGGACACAGATATAATTTATTTATTTTTTCTAATTTCTATTCGATTCAATGGTAAATATATCACAAAAATATAAAAAATTAAATGTACAACGCGGTTCAGGTATAACTGTTTGTAGGACTAAATTGTTGTTCCTAAAATTTGATAACTCAACCATTCCTGGATCACACGGCATAAGTGGTGGCGCATTGATAAATTTGCTATTTATAGTTCGAACATGACTATTGTCCTTATGTTTTTTATCTTATTTAAAAAATTCATAGTGTATTCCTACGTATGCAAGTGTAGTATACAGAGCATATTTTGATGATTATAGTGTAAGATCAAAGTTTCCCGTTACGCATGATTCATCTACGGTCATTCATCCGGATCTTAGCTGAACTTTCGCTTCCTGGTATCAAGACCGTTTTCTTCGACAATTTTTTTTTTTTTCAATTCCTTTACGATGACTACTCATTCGACCAGTCCAGAATATCTTAACGCCTCGAGGTATATCTACTGGAATTTACAGTACATGAACATAGCTACTCCGACCGTAACGCGTGAATAAATGGAACATGTAATTGTCAGTTCCATATGATAAAATTGTACTGATATCATATAATATTTTAATCATAGTAGCCACGTGTCTTTTGCGATATTTAAATTTGTAGAATTTTATATAACTTCAATATGGCTACTACTTATATAACAATATCAAATTCTGTAATCGGTGGAACAAAAATCTTCTAGAAAATGAGGACTAGAATCAAGATGCAGTAGGAAAATTAAAGTAAATTCTATGTGTATGTAATGTATAGGAATGCGACATTGATTCGTCGTGGATTGAGTAAAGCATATTTTCCATCTCTTTAACATTTTTTATCAAAAAGTATCTTAGATACTGAAAGCAGTCATCATAGTATTGGCATGTAGTAATGAACAATTAAAGGGTTAACCTTTTAAGGGTTAACTTCTTATACGTGTTTATATGTAATTGCGATGTACATATCGACATTTTTGGAATATATGATCATTATAAATAATTAATATTAATAAATTAAATTATTATGTATATAATTTATCTGTAACTTATATAAAAAATTCATTGAGAGATTGCGAGAGAACACGAATTGAAAATACACGCATGATGCGAATACTCGGAGAAAAAGGGGAAGCAATAAGTTAGGTAAAACACTTAGAAAAGAGAAGGGAAGAAATAGCGTAAGATGTATTGTAATTATATATTATGTATCAAAATCGTATTTCAGGACCGAAAGGTCGAAATAAACGAATTCAGTTACAAAATCTCTTTGCTGGGAACCAACTACGCCAATCGCATTAGGTCTAATTGTCCTTTAAATTTTTAAGGTTCGAGTTCAATTATGGTATTTTGGAAAATTTCGAAAATCATAAAACTATCATTCCTCTATTTGCATACCAATCGTACAATGTAATTTGATCGCTATCACAGATCGACAGTTTTGGAATATATAATCATTATAAATAATAATTATTATTAATAAATTAAATTATTAACCGTATCACTATATACGGACTTATATAGTCTTTGTATAGTCTGTCCACGAGTTCAATGTGTTTTTTTATAATTTGCAAACAATGCAATCCTTAATAAATGGCGCGTGTCTCTACATACAATTTTATTTTTCTATTTCAGCTCAGATTCCGCGATTTCGTGGAGAGCCACGTGTGATTGCCTAAAGATTGCATTCTTTGCAAATTGTCAAAAAAGAAAACATTGAACTCGAGGACCGACAATACGTGCTAGATGTTTCGACTAATATAAAGCACATGATATCAAGATACCACGAATAATACCATAAAAACACAATTGTCTGATAGCTCACATACATTCATTATCTTGATGTCAAAGTTAAGAGCACTAAAGACGAGAAACGAGAACTCAGGAAATAATGGTAGAATTTCTAAGAGAATTGAATGCATCTATTTACGTATATGGCCAAGATAATCAAGATAGCCAAGATAGGCTATTATCGCCCCGATATTTACTTTTCTGCTGGACTGCCCTTATCGATAATAGATCGCGCTCACGTTAAAGCTTTAGATAAGGTCGAAGGTGGCCAGGCGTCCAGGGAGGTTACCCTTGGGAACGGTTAGCCTCTTCCGGTCATTTCAGTCCGAGGCGAAAACCCCTATTAACCCCTAAGCCATACAGGTTCTGTGTCATTCAGATTTACGGTGCGAAACAATTCTCTGATACCTGTTCAAGTACCTTATGGAAACTATAATACCTCTGTACGAGTACAATACTACAGCTTATGTGAATCAGGGAACCAAATGGGGATCAGAGATCAAAGATCACATAATTTTTGGTGAAGATTTCCAACACGTTTTGCGTAGAAATTTCATATTTCTTGTAATTTTTATGTGCTGTGGTAGACATCAGCCTTCATCAATGATTATTCTCACATACAATTTATCATATACAATCAGTATAAAATTTGTATTGACCAAAATTTTACACCGATCGTATACGACTCATATATTTTTTTTTGTCATCTGAATACCTTAACTAACTTTATGGATGCACATCTTGCCTCGCCAGGCCCGTTTTACCCCACCTACCGTTATTATAGGTCTTAACATGTGCTGATCCGTATGCATATCTAGTTACAATTATATATGTACTGACCTTTCATCTCATCCTCCTCATCACCATCATCGCCATCAGCATCAATGTTCTCTTCTCGCAAGAGTTCAGGACTGTAAATGCCAGTGGCCTGAAGACGAAGATGTCCAAGGTGGCGGGCCAGAACGCGGCCACCAGTTATTCGTCGCCAGGTGTCAGCCGGCAAATTCAGGAGTTCCTTACCGTTGGAGGGCAGCGAGGAAGACGATGGCGCCGGTTTTATAGAAAAGGCACGAGAGCAAAATGCCACCCATGAGGCTACATGACTCGCAGTCCATTCTGAAGGATCTGTATACGTTCCATTAATGTGAAAAGATTTATGTATCAACTTATTGCAGGACATTTTTTTATACGATTGAGCAAAATTATTCGACTGAAGTTTTGTGCTATTTACACATGCATATAGAAATGAATATCCTATTCTGAGAAGTTATTTAAGTGTAACCGTCACGAACCCGGACCTCTTTTACAAGGGCATTCATTTGTGCAATAATCGGAACGATTTTCTTGTTTATCCTGATTTTATTGAAAGAAATATTAAAAATTCAAAGAAATTTACCTGATGGAACCATAATCCGTTCATTATCAATTTGCTCCTCGTCAACACCAGTTTCCATGCTCGACATCGGGGACGTTTCTTTATCTGTTGCGCAATCTCCATTCCCGCTACCATCTTCTTCATATCCAGACACATCTTTGCGACGAAGAGTGCACTGATCTCCACCAAATTCACAAGGATAACGTCTCGTTATGTCACCTTTTATTACCTTATCCTTATCAGGCGCTGGCCAATTCCCCTTCAGGTCCTGAACACAACAACCATCGTCCACCAGACTGGCAAGTCTTTGGAAGCGACAGTCCGTGCGTTTATTATCCCGGTCATCCTGTTCCTCCTCCACCGTCGCACTTTCCTCCACTTCCTTCTCGTGCAAGAGATGATTCAGAGACATCCGAAGATTTCGGAATGATTAGACCATGCGATTATAATGACTATACCGGTGAGTACGAGTCACTTCCTCGCTTCCTAGTAATCCTCGGCATTCGTCATCCACCATTCGAAGTTTCTTGGCAACCGAAGATGGTCTTACATCAAGAAGCAAGGAGGAAAAATCTGCCAATGTTGTCAGGCACTGCCGGCGAACGGGAGCAGCGATGAGTAAATCAATCGCTTCTAGGAAACGATATGCGATGTTCAAATGTTATGTTTAATACGCAAGGTTATACTATGTTTCTACGCAACGCGTAAGGATGGATCACTTCCTGGTGAACACTTCTTCTAATATTATTTTAATACTGAGTCTCTTCCTTGCCGTGCGTTACTTGTACTACGCGTCACGGCCGCAAGACATGCTGCTTGAATGGAGCTAAATCTCACTGTCCGATTGGCTCGTCTCCTGGTGAAATTCTAAGAATCAGAGGAGGCCGGTCGTGAGAGTTTGGGGCGTGCATCGTCTACCGCTGATTCACTACAGCAGTTCGCCATCTTTTCCTCGTTCTTGCCTTGTGTTAATCCTTTTTCTGACCCCAGAACGGATTCCTGTTACCAGGTACCCACAGGTAACTTTACTGTGTTCGCACGGTAACGGCGAGTTATTATCATTGTGAAATAATTTATTTACTCGTGGGTGGTCCTATTACTGTTTAGATTAATGTGGAATTGTTGTTCAAGTTTTTGAATTTTTATAAGATACAGCATGCGATTGGGTAATTTCAATAGCTGACGATTAATACATATTTTATATTTATTTGAAAAGTATTTATTAGTGTTCTAATTGTTTTCTGCCCTCCTCATTTAAAATTTTCAAAACTTTCTAATTAATTTATGTATTTAAAATATGAAAACATATTTCAGCTCAAATTTGCCTTGCAAATGATTACAGTTTATATTATACTTTAATGAGGACTGGGTAAATAGGGAAATTAATGTTTAGTACGAGTAAAGTTTATTAATTAATATAATAGTAACCAAATTTGAGCATATATTTCGCCATCTATTGGATCTCTTATTGAACTTCATAGTATCAGCAATAGGTATACACGTGATAAATTATAAGGTATCCGTGATTTTAAGTAAGACCTAGTTTTACACGAAAAACTCTACACAGCCTCATACACTATTTTGTTTCGCGTAAAAGAATGCAACCATAAACAATTGTCAAATAAAGAGGCCGGAAAAATCGCAATCTCCCCGTATTCCGTGTAGAGTTCGCCCGTGTAGAACTGGGGAATAGAACCCATGATTTCAGCTAATGGTCAGAAACCCCAATGAACACCATTGAAATGAAATTCCGTAAATAGTTATTCTCATGAAATGTCGATGCATCGACATTTTTAGAGAATAACCATTCGCGAAATTTCAATTCAGTGGTGTGATACATTGGGGTCTCAGACCATTTGTTGCAATCACGGGTATTCAAATTGTAAAATTACACAATGAATTCTTTTCTTAAGTATATTTATTAAAAAAGAAAATAAATAAGACGATTCTTTTTTCTATTAAATGTCATTGGTTACTTCTTTACCTCCAACTGGTCCATCATAAAAACAGTATAAGTTCCCATATAAATATAAATGCTAATGCCACAGTGCAAACATAAACCTTGTTATAATACTCAACATAATTTAACTCGCAGCCAGTGAAATGGTGGATGAATAAGAAGAAATGCAAAAGTCGCTTTTAAGGTTTAATCAAACCGCGTATACTACATCTGGATACTAGTTACAATTATCATTTGAATATAAATCTATCTTAATCACTTTAAAAAATAAAACAAGTGTAAGTTAGGCTTGCAAAGTTATTCTTAAACTTGCTGTATCAGCATTTGTCGAATCATGTCGCATTAACAACTTCCGCTCTTTTATCCCAATTTGTCTTTACCTATCTCTTCTTATGTATTTTGTACTATGTTCAACCAACTGCGACCTTCCCCATTCGACGATGAGGGGATCCTTATTTGAACTAGACGAACTGCACCTTTGGAATCTGCAACCATTTCCTTGTATTCTGAGGATGCTGGCACGACTATTGTTTCCCCATCTTCGCTGTCGTTGTACCCATAAACTTCCTCAACCTGTTCGGAACCTTCGGTTTTACATTCCATCACTTCCGTTTCAGTAAAATTGATCTAAATCATTGCCAACAAAAAGAAAAATCCATATTGTATTTGTTACATTATTTGACAATCAAAAATATATGCATATATTTCTAATGATATCAAACGTCAATTGACATTTTATAATTATCTAACCTGACCGTCTACGACGAGATGCTCTACGCCATCTTCACCGATTGCCTCTTCAGCAGGAATACTTAGAACATTTTCTTCATGATACATCTGTTCCTCGCCCTGTTGAATGATAACATGATCCTTCAATTCCGCTATATAAAGTTCGGCTTCTTCGACCTGATAAAAGTAAAAAGCAATTATTTTTTTAGATTGAAATAAGTGCCAATGATGGTCGTGGCTATAATTATTTTTTCTACAATTTGTACTTTTTATTGTATATTACCTGCTCGTTTTCTGCACCCTCCATTAAAAGTTCTACATCTTCGTCAGGAATAGCTATCAACTGATCATCTTCTGTAGTTAATCTAGGTTGATTAACGACAATAGTATCGTTCAAGTGTCCCTAAAGAGTTGAACTGTCTTTAAATAATGAACAAATAAACGCTGATTAAAAAATGAACAATATTTAATCACCTGCGTTTGCATATGTGCATACAGTAGCGGCTTTCTCATGAATCCCATACCGCAAACTAAACATTCATACGGTTTTTTGTCACTGTGTATAAAACGATGAGCGTTTCTGTTATCTCTACTATTAAAAGCTTTACCGCAGACCTACAAATAAGTGATGTATATATTTAAGCAACGTTCGATACACATTACCACTTTATTCTCTATATTTTTTAAAAGTAAAATTATATCTACCTCACAGAGATATGGTTTCTCTCCAGTGTGAATTCTCATGTGTTTCTTAAAATGTTCTGGATATACAAAAGTAGCAGTACACGTTTCACATTTAAAGGGCCTTTCACCAGTATGTGCAGCCTTTATATGATAGTCCAGAAGTCTACGTCTTTTAAAACCCTTTCCGCAATCATTGCACTTGTATCTCTTGTCATTATAGTGCGTTGCTCGTTTGTGCGATTGCAAATTCGACCTTTGGCTGCACAGGAAAGATCGGCATTACTCTTTTGCTCGATACTTTTTATTAAATTTGTAAAATTCTAAGCATACCTACCTAAACGTCGCTCCACAAAATTCACATTGGTACGGTTTTTCGCCAGTATGAGTTCTTTCATGATCTCTTATCTCGGCTTTTCTCGCGAAAGCCTTGCCACACATTCTGCATATGTAAGGTTTGTAGCCAGTGTGCACAATATTATGCACTTCCAAATTGTGTGGCGAGCCAAATGCTTTGCCTATACAGTTACATATGTGGAAGATATCGATTAATATAAAAACATATTTTGTATCCAATAATAACCTATTAACTACGAATAACCTACCACACTGATGACATATATATTCCTTGACGCCATTATGCGTCCTTTCATGCTGGTTAAGATTTTGCTGGCTTAAAAATGTCTTATTGCATTGAGTACATTCAAAGGGCCTTGGCCGAATTTCATGCGTCTTTATATGCGCCTTGTACGTGTACTTAGATGCGAAATCTTTACCGCATGTTTCACACACGTACGGTCGCACCCCAGTATGCGTATTAATATGTTCCTCCAATAAATTTCGCGAGCTTTAAAAAAAATTAAGTTTAATGGATTCAACGAAATGGACTATATAAATTTTCTATATGATACCTGTATCTTTTGCCACAAGTCTCACAGGGCCAGGATTTGGCTTGCGGATAGTGGATACGCTTGTGAATTCTAAACAGTCGTAAATTACTAAATATCCTATTGCATATCTCGCACTGGAAATCACCTTCCTCCTTGGCTACGTGATCATCCAGATGAACAGAGAGTTTGTTCCGTTTGCGAAATACCATTCCGCAAATGTCACAAATGTAAAGCCGAGCGTCATGAATAGTTTTCAGGTGGCTAATTATCGTCTTTGCATCACCAGTGACTTTTTCTTCATCCAGACATAAGAGACAAGTATACTCATTGTCATTTCTTAAAACCAATTGCTAAACGATGAAGATTTAATTAGACAACTGATGCATAACCACATGTACTCTATAATTAAAATAATAATAAACCTGATCTTGCATGTTGTCTTGCTTAATGTTCATTTTGCTCTTTCTAAATTCTGATTTATCATCAGGATCTTTTTGATCCAATACTGCTTCGACTTTTATAATGATCTGTTCTGGTTCTTCAACTTGTTCTACTACCTCTTCTTCCTCTTGCTCTTCGTGATCTTTCTCTTCCTATAATGTAAGATATGTCAATATGAAATATAATGCAGGTGAAACATCATCAGGAAACAATATGAATATAATTAACATACCGACAATGCATTTTCAGGACTCGATGAGGTTTTAATTTCAACAATCTTCTTTTTCAGTTTCTGACTAAACTTTACAGTAGGGTCGCCTGTACTTTGCAGCTCGTTGTTGTCAATGTAATCATGATCGTTACATTCGTCATCACCTTGAGGAACACCAGAAATTTTTGCTATAGTTCTTTTATAATTAGTAAATATTTCAAGCCTTATTTCTGACAATCTAGTCTCTAATTCATCCACCTGAAATAAAAAGGTTACATTCTATTTTGTACTCAAAGAGAAATACTAATACCCCGTTATCTAATATTACTATTATAATATTACCTCATTAAATAATTTGTAGCATTTTTTACAAATAACTAGAGAGTGTGTATTCTGTTCAGTTAACTCCAATTCCAAAACAGAACATATCGTATCAACAAGAGGCTTCTCTGATGCTGTCACTGAATTCCCACTAAAGATTCTAACACTATTCCTAGTGGAGACACCAACTTTACTATTACATATCAAACAGTGTGTGCAATCCTTGTCAGAGTCAGCTGTCATCTTGGCAGTGTTCTAAAAGAAAGAGCATACATTTTCATTGTAATCCATAAGTTACAGAAAATGGTAATCAGAAAAATATTTTTCTGATAATGCCATATAGAAGTTATATACTTTGAGGTGCTATCAGTGGCATTCACCACATAATTCCTAATATAATTTAAAATATAGGAACATTAGTACTAAATTAAATAAACTATTATCCCTATACAAAAAAAAAATGGAAATGGACAACAAGTTAATGGAGAACATATCATAAAGACAAATTGCATTGGAATCAATTTATTTTATAGAAACGCAGCTGCAGCACATTATATGATTTCTCCTTACATAACAAAAATGTAAAGTGCTGGTAATTTTAATCTACAAATAAATAAAATTAATGAGCCTATGACAAATTTAAGCGTAAACCACACATAACAATAGCAGGGGTACTCGTGAAGTTAAAAGTCAATTATGAACAATGTTGATGCTTTACAGCATCCTAAAAAATATCTCGATTGAGTAATGTAACCGTTGAAAGTGAATAACCCTAAAAATACGTGCACGACAATTGCAAATCGGATATAAATATTTGACGAGTGCAATCCATAGCATAAATGCATCGAGTCGTAGTCGCCGTTTAATATATAAAAAGTTGCCAACACTGACTTGAAATTTTCGTTTTTCAACCTCGTACGATTGGCAGCGAGCCGAAGCACCCAGGAGGCCGTAATACCAACGCCATTTACGTCTAGGCAACGGACAGGAACGACACAGTATCGAGAATCTTTACCTGTTCTACGATGAATGACCAGAGGATTTTCTTGAACGGCAAACCGTACTGAGCGTCTTTTTCTCAATTTTACTTGTATTTTCACTCCATCTACAATTCATTTGACGAATTACATTACTTGAGCCGCCATTTTAAATGATACTGCAACTTACAAGTTTTTAAACGTTTTATGCCGAAAGTATATGGCATTTGATGAAAAATGATACATTTTGTACACGCTATTGACAAAATATTATTTTTCTCTATAAAATTCCAATTATTTTCAAAACAAAATCCCAATTATTATACTATAGAACCCTTAATATCATGATGAGCATCGATGAGTGGCCATTTGCTTCTTTATTATTGTCCAAGTATTTAATCAAATTAATAAAATTGTGCAATGTCAATGATATTGACTGGTGTTATTATACATTTAATGTATATAGATAATATAACTTAGCATAAAAATTATCTTCGCTTGGCGTTATTTCCAAGACGTGATATTAACTTTGTGGTTATTTCTATGAACGCGTGTAGTCGCATTACGATTTTTCGTTGCAAACGCCACCTATTTTGTCGTGTCGATAGAAACTACTATAAGCGGATCGAAAAATTGTTGTATAGTTGTTGGCAAAAGTAACGTTTACTAAAAATCCATAAAATTGAATAAGGAAGTGTGGTGCCCTAAAAGGGTATTATTAATATTATTCTCAAATGATTAAAAATGAATTCATGAACACATATGGTCCGCTCGTTGGTGCAATTGATGAAGGAACGAGCAGTGCCCGATTTTTGGTAAAAAAATCTACAATAATAAATATCCAGTTTCTTTACGAATGAGTACTATTTAATTATCTGGTTGAATTTATCATTTTTAATTGAGTTCCTTGAAGAATAGCGTCGTAATGTTACATTCAGTATTATTATCAAACATTTAGGTTAAATTGCTGTATATGAATTGATTGACAGCCATTTATGAAAATTCTAATGCATCTTTTTTTAATGTATTAATAGCTATATTAATTATTTTAGGTATTTGCTGCAAATACAGCTGAAGTATTAACTTATCATCAAGTACCAATTTCACAATCCTGTCCTAAAGAAGGATGGGTTGAACAAGATGCAAAAGAAATATTAGCTGCAGTTCAAGAATGTTTGAAACAAACTGTATTCAATCTCCAGCAACTGACTATAGATCCGTCAGATATTGTTGCTCTTGGTATTACAAACCAAAGAGAAACAACTGTAGTGTGGGATTCACAGACTGGGGAACCATTATACAATGCTATAGGTATTAAATAGCATAACATTATCATCTGTTTAATATATCAATTATTGTAATTTCTTATTTAGGTGACTACCATGCAGCCAGGAGATGAAAAAATACAAACAATTTACACCATTTTGACTCCTTTGGAAATCATCCTCAGGTATGGCTCTTAATAAGTAAAATTAAATTTCAAGTTAAAATTCCATAAGACATACTTCAAGATGTTACGTTTAATTCAGTTAATTAATATATTTCTCTTTTGTTTCAGGTGGAGCAAAGAAACAGCTATTAAATTTGACTAGAAGGTCATACTCAGGTTTTCAATGTAAAGCCAAATTATTAAAAAATAATATGGAATAAATATTATTTTTCCCAGAAAAACGTATGTAGATAGAAAAAGACACAAGGTTGATAAATAATCCGTTTTTCTTGAAAAAGTCATGTTCTAGATTATTTTCTAATAATTTGGCTTCACATAAAAAACCTCAATAAAACCTCATGGTTAAATTTAACTGCACCTTCTCTGCTGCACCAGAAGCAAACATGAAAAATAATTAATTGAATTAAATATTACATCTTGAAAAACAACACCTTATGGAAATATAACTTGAAATTTAAATTTACTTATTAAGAACAATACCTAAGGATGACTGCCAAAAGAGTCTAACGTTTTAAATTGCTTCCATTTTTCTTCTTTTGGTTGCATAGTTATCACCTAAATAAGGAACTACAATAATTGCTATAGATATTACCATTTTTTGAAAATTTATTTAGATTAATATAAATATTATATAAATTTTTTTAATATTTACTAGAAGTTAAATCATACTCTGATTCATTATAGTATGGATGGACATGAGAACCACGAGTATAGTTGACGAAATACTTAAGGGCGTGCGTAATCAGAATAAGAACTACCTCAAACCACTTTGTGGTTTACCAATTAGTCCTTACTTCAGTGCTTTAAAACTCAAATGGTTATTGGAAAACGTACCTAAAGTGCAGCAGGCTATTCGTGAAAATCGCTGTATGTTTGGTACAATTGATTCCTGGTTGATATGGGTTAGTCAAAATTATAAACAAGAATGTGTATTAAAACAATAATCGACTTACTGAAATGTTATTAATTATATAGAACTTGACAGGCGGTGTCAATGGTGGCGTTCATAGCACGGATGTAAGTAATGCCTCAAGAACAATGCTCATGAATATCAATACTTTGAAATGGGACAATACACTGTTGTCCTTTTTCAAAATACCTCGTGAGATATTACCAGAAATACGTAGTTCCTCAGAAATTTATGGACATATACAAGAAGGAGTAATGCGCGGAGTACCAATTTCTGGGGTAAGTGTAAAAGTTCACAACGCTGTTGAGAAAAATATTAAGTGATCAAAATCTCCAATTAGTGTCTAGGAGATCAGCAATCTGCTCTAGTTGGTCAGATGTGCTTAAAACAGGGTCAAACAAAAAGCACTTATGGTACTGGCTGTTTTTTACTTTACAATACTGGAACAGCAGTACGTATATCTTATTAAAATATATATTTTCACATTAGTTCCGCTGATGAAACAAAAAAGATTTTCATTTACAGATCGTAGATTCATCCCACGGATTGCTGACAACTGTGGCGTACCAGTTGGGTGCAAACGTTCCTCCAGTTTACGCACTAGAGGGATCAGTCGCTATAGCCGGTGCCGTTGTGCAATGGTTAAAAGATAATCTAGGTATTTTATCAAATGTTTCCGAATGCGAATCTGTCGTCAAGAAGCTTTCATCGGAAAATCGTGTAACCTTTGTACCAGCATTTGCTGGTCTTTATGCGCCATATTGGAGAAAGGATGCTAGAAGGTATTCTTCTCTATGTATTTAGTAATTTCATTTATTAAAAAAAATTGATGAACAGCATATAACAGCAATCATATTTCTGTTCCTCAGTGTGATATGCGGTATTACAGAAGACACTAACAGTGCTCACATCGTGAAGGCAGCCTTGGAGTCTGTATGTTTTCAAACAAGAGACATTTTGGAAGCAATGAAACAGGATACTGGTCTATCGCTCTCGGAATTATTAGTGGATGGAGCTATGACGAAGAATAATTTATTAATGCAAATGCAAGCTGATATTTGTGGCATTCCTGTGGGTAAGTCGACTCAACTAATTAGTAAACAATTCTTTGAAATTCTGCAGTTCATTTCATTGAGTATGTTTAACGTGTTTCACAAGGAAGTCAGACCTTTGATGTGTGAAACAACTGCTCTTGGCGTAGCCATTGCTGCCGGAAGTGCTGAAGGAGTTCGTAAGTGGGATTTAAAGATTGACGCTATGGTTCCCAGCGACGTGTTCGTGCCATCTATAACTGAAAATGGTTAATATAACTATATTCAAAAATATAATTTATACTTTTGTTAATAGTATATTTTACAGAACGGGATATACTTTACTCACAATGGAAAATGGCCATCGACCGTAGCTTAGGCTGGGAGCCCTGTTTGGACTCTGATGGTTTGTTTTGATTAATTTTATTAGTAAAAATATGAAATTCTTGCTTTATTTGAGACTTTCATTTTTTCAGACGAAACGAAGGATGTTCATGCAGCTACCAGTACTGGTCTCTTTGTAATGGGTACCGTAATTCTGCTAATGTTTGCAAAATATAGATCACATCTGTGACTCGGGTTTTGGATAACCTGCATTGCATTTAGTCATGCATTTTAGTCAAATATATAATAACTTAAATTATCTTGATTTATGCTTAATCACTTTATTCCATAGAACCATTAATCAGAAAACAAATAAGAAATTAGGCTGTCATCTCTAATATAAATTATATTTTAGTTGCGTCGATTTTCCGCACGTTTCTTCCCACGATTCTCATCTTTCCCTTCAATTGACTTCAAAGATGAATGAGCTTGCATTTCCTTAAGTGGAAGTTCATTTTCCAATTCAATACTAATGTTAGTATTTTGATATTTCGCAACCAAAGCCTCCTTGGTCAGTAAATTCGGAATATTAAACGTTTCTGGGACAAAAACTTTGGTTTCTGTCGCCGTAGAAATTGTTGGAAAATTATCCTGAAATGATGGCTATTAAAATTGAAAAATTTCTTAACTTCGTAATATTAACTATACCACAGATTTATCAGCGGTGGATGTTTGAGCTACTGCAACAGCCACAATGAGCCAAGGATCATTTCTAATGATTGCAATTCGAAGTCTTGCACGTTGCGGTGCTAGTATCCGTGTTATTAGTAGTCGACAAGGTTGTGATACTTTTGGATCCTTTGGAAACATAACTTTGTTTTGCACTTGCTACAATAGAAACAAAACTCTACAACTGGAAATTCTGAGTTTGAAATTTTGAGTATTAGTAAAACTTGTTGAACAAGTATTTCTGTCCATCTCGAGTGTACCTGGGTACCTTAAGAAGTTGCGCGTAATTGGAGTCATCGAAAGGAAGCCTCCCATATACCATGGCGAACAGTACGACCCCCATAGACCAGATATCAGACATCTGAGGCTGATATGGTATTCCACGTAATATCTCAGGAGAGGCATATGCGTAACTACCGCAAAAAGTTTCGCTCAGAGGTGCTATGCCATTTTTTGGCTTCATATGGCCACGAGCGAAACCAAAATCCGATAATTTTATATTGACATCCTTGTCCATGAGAAGATTTTCGCATTTGATATCTCTGATATATTTTAAATGTGTAATAATCGATTGAGTATTTTTATTTATAATTATCTGTCACCTATGGACCACCCCACGGTCATGGCAGTAATCAACAGCTTCTAATAATTGACGAAACCAACGGCGACTTCGGGTCTCATCAATAAATATGTCCCTTCTTATGATGTCCAGTAAACTACCATTTTGTGCATACTCCATGATAATGTAAACTCTAAGAAAAATTGGTCTGTGTTTATTTCATGTAAATGAATACTTTTTAAACAAACCTATGCGTGGTCTCTATGGCTTGCAGAAATCTAATCAAGTTAGGATGCTTTAGGCCTTTTACGACTTCTATCTCTCGCGGTAAAAATTTCTTCAGGTAATCACCCGGTGCTTGGAATTTTGAAACTATCTTCACCGCTACCTGACAGTCATGTCTGTCGGATTGAGCTACCTAGAAAATGGCTTAGGATTTCATATACACGTATCATTTATTTTAATGCATGCCATTATTTGCCTTGACGGTAGCATATGAGCCTGCTCCAATTATTCTACCCAGTGCATAACCATGAGTTTCTAAAACAGTTAATTTTTTCTCCGATTTCTCCTCATCTTTTTCATTTATTGGATTATTTTGTTGCTTTTCTAAAGTTGCTTTTCCTTCAGTTACCGGTACGGTGGCCATTCTATTTGTGTATAATAATTTGAGCTGGATTAATAAATACTATCTTTTACAATACATTCTGAAGAAAATACTGATTTCACACGTATTATAGATTTTTATACAAATAACTTAGATTCTTTACGTTAAAGTCCTCGTTAAAATATTAGAAAATCGATAGAAATGTCAAGATTGAAAAAAAAAAGAGAACACAAGAAATCTTGTAATATGTCAGGAAACTCGTGAGACTTATAGAAACTCTCTCTCAAAGAGAGACTTGAAGTGCAATGATAATAAAAAAAAAACAAATTATACTATAACAATACGAGATGGATTTTCTAATAGATGTCACCAACATTGCATTTCAGAAAAGTAATTGAAGAACAGAATAATTTCCTGTCTTCGTGGATGCTGATATCTGATTGCTTCATGAAAGCTTTTAATAAACTGAAAAAAAAGAACAATCTCTTACTCATTAACACATTTTCGTTTCAACTGTAATTTTATTGGAATTACTCTAGTACATTTGCATTTTCTATTGTCGCAATGCGAGAAACCGAATAACACTTAGAACAATACAAGTAATACTTCTGTAAACATGTAAACATAGTAATGCTATACAGAATATAAAAACTATCAGGAAAATAGTATTTTCACGATGTTTATGAAATAATATAAAATTAACGTCATTAAACTTAATGAGATGGACGTATAACCTTTTACAAGAGGCACTTTCTCTAGTTAGGAATAAAGTTGAAGACCCCTTCTCCCCTCTTCGTCATTCTTGCGTACTGATTAACAGTGGCCGCTGTCTTTGCATATGTACCTTGCTTGTTTAACTAAATATTGGTTGGAAATATAGTTTACTCTCTTTTTCAATCAGCATTTTTGTCAGATGGACCCATACAGGCTGATTCTTTCTGTTTTGAATTCTGCTTACATTGTTGTTCAATAGCTAAAACAATCCTATTGTAAATTTCTAAGTCAATCTTCTTATACTTTGAAACCTTTTTTTTCAGTCGTAGATTCCTTCTGATAACGTTTTTCGCGGTACCTTGTATTTTTCTACGCTTTTCTTGTTGGATTTTTAGTTGATCTGGTCCTCTTGGTCTTTTCATCAAAGATCTACGTTGCTTTCGACATGCTGTACATCTAGTTATTTGAGGACCGGTCCTATTTTGCTCTTTTGCCAACACATAACCAATACATTGTGGTGATTTTTGTTCACCTAGTACACCTTTACAGGGTATTAATGCTGATATTCGTTGGAGTAACTTTGACATTTCATCTATGTTTTCAACATGTTCTATATCCGTCAGAATTAGCCTTTTTTCTTCTAAAAAAATTTCAACACTCAAGTCTTGTAATAAAACTACTCGTTTTGCTATAGTTGAAGAATTGTTTTGCAAACAAATCCAAAAGACTCGGTTCTCTAGCACATGCATGAACCATAGTCCGCGTGGAAGAACAATTGTATTTAATTTTTGTTTGAGTAATTGAAAACTACCACCTGTTGATTCTATATTTTCTTCAAATTCTGATGAAGATTGACCATATGGTTCACCTAATTCATTTATCTTGCACGTTTCATCTATTTCACATGGTTCACATTGATCAGACTGTATAGTTAGTTCAGATGATTCACATGGTTCATCTGTTTCACACAATTCACATTGTTCAGATGATTCATATGGTTCATATGCTTCACACTGTTCGGATGGTTGACATAATTCAGATGATGTACACGGAACACATAAGATATGGTCTTGTAAAATAGTTTCGGCATCTTTGAATTTTGACTGACTAGATGTAGCATCATCATTTTTAGATTTGCATTCTGTAGTCATTGTTGGTTGTGGAGTATCTTGAGAACTATTTTCAGTATTCTGAAGTTTTTGTTCGTTAGCCACTATTTCTTGATTTTCTCTACTGTGGCATTTGTTGGCAGGACTAATTGCGGTTTCTTGACGACAGGGGAAGATAGAGGGTACTGCTCCTGCACGCAAAGTAGCTTTACCTTTTCTCATGCGAAATACTGTCCCATCTGGCATCGTAGTCACATAATACTTTTCCACTTCATCCTCCCGAAAATGAAGCTCGCAGACACCATTGGACTTGGACACTGCTTTGTTTGTACGAGGAATTGCCTCTCTCCATTTCAGCAACATCTCTTCCTGTTTCAGTTATACAAGAAAAATGGTAGCTACTTATCTACATTTGAAAAATGTTGATGGAGTAATATTTCTTAAAAATAATAATGCATGATCGCAAAAAGAGTAACACAGATTAAGACTTGAGAGTAGTCAACATTTGTACAAATACTCAATGCTTTTGCTTCTTGGAAAAACCATGTACTGAGTAATAACAGAATACAAGTAAAAAAATCATATTCAGATTAGTAAATTTAAATAGGATTAATTTTTTAATGAAAAATTAGGAAGTAGATGGTCTGTTTGTAATCTCTCAAAATCATTCAAATAAACAATAGAACAATAATTAATGAGACAAATGGCAAAGACTTACTGTTCGAGGTTTAAATATACTGCAATTCTTCTTTCCTTTCATTCTATTTTTTATATTAACACTGGCATAGCCAGTTTTGCAGCCAGGCACACAACAACAAGAAGGTGACGAAGACGGCATCGTAACGTAAAAAGGTTAGATTTCTCTGCTTCTTCTCTTTCTTCTATCTTACAAATGTATACCTCTAACGAGATCACGTAACAGTAGTGGAAGGCCTGCAATTTCTTCTAGCTCTTCTTTTATAATTTATTGATTCTTGGACCGTTGCTATCGATAACTTTTACCGATCAGTCACAGAGTTCTTTATTATAATTGTGTTGTGTACTTTTCGTATCTTTAGCGCATCTCCGTTATGGGCCTTGCAAACCAAACGCAGCTAGTAGCGAGCAGCAGGCACCGACCAATGAGCAAAATGCTTTAGAATCTGAGTTATGACGTCACAGCTCGATGCTCTTAGCCCAATGTTAAGCTTTATTTATTCTTTACTGATGGCACCACAATCAATGGTATGAATGAACTTCACTCTCTGCTAAAATCTTATGATTAATGAAACACTTGACTTCAGTTTACGCTTTGCGACATCTACAAACTTGTAGTGTGTACGGTCTAATACGTACAACCCGCTTGTTTTTGCTTGTGCACGTCTTATAATTTACTCGAACAACTCATTTATTGTAAAATTCATTATTATTAAAAAAAACATAATGGCAGATGTATTAGATATTGATAATGCTGAAGAATTCGAAGTCGACGATGAGGGAGACCGTTAGTATTTACTGCTATTCTTTCATTATTTCCAGCTACGCCGACATATAACCTATAAACAGTGGCATGACCACGAATGCTTATGACCTGTAAGTTATATGACGAATAATATTTATATTATTTGTAGAGGGAATTCTACGCCTGAAAGAAAAGGCTAAGAAGAGGAAAGGTCGTGGACATGGAGCAGAATTAGTATCCACTCGTGATGATGTTGGTCATTACGAATCCATGAACGTTGTCGAGGATGACGACGATGAACCAGGCCCACAAAGATGTTAGTACTATGTTTGATTTCCCATGACAACTTTATAATGGCATAGAATATAAATAAAAATTATATATTTTATTGTCAGCTGTTGAAGGATGGATTCTATTCATCAACTCTGTTCATGAGGAGGCACAGGAAGATGATATCCAGGATAAATTTTCAGAATTTGGACAGATTAAAAATCTGCATCTGAACCTGGACAGACGAACAGGATTCTTGAAAGGATATGCTTTAGTTGAGTATGAAACCTTCAAGGAAGCACAAGCTGCAAAAGAAGCTCTGAATGGCACAGATATTCTAGGTCAAGCTATTTCTGTTGACTGGTGCTTTGTGAAAGGACCTAAGAAGTGAGTGAAACTGTTTATTCTTTGTACTACTAATTTGTTGTGTTTCAGCCTCATTGTATTTTTAATTTATCTTGTAGACTTAAGAAGAGGAGTCATAGGAGACGATGAAAGAAACCTTCATTTCCATTATTTTCTTGTAATTTCTGGACCATATTTGGATGAAGAAAACTAAGTTTTTTTTGTATTTTAAAACAACTGATTAAAGTAAATCAAGAACTAAAGAAAACGTATTTATCATTGATAAATATGAAAAGGGCTGTTTATTTGAAAAATGATGTGTTGAGGGAACTAAATAAACACACATCATCTTCGCACTATATTAGCGAAAAACAGTTCTTAACAAATAAGGGTACATGAATCTTAAGCATAGTAATTCAGATTGGCCTTCTTTTTAGCTTGAACCTCATTGATAGCTTCCATTAAGTCTTCGTGAGTAACAGCTCTGGCATTACGTCTCAATGCGATCATTCCCTAAAATGAAAAATATATATTCGTTTCATTTACTCATTCATATAATTACATTAAATAACTATGTATCTATATTTTAACTTACTGCCTCAACACAAACGGCTTTGCATTGCGCGCCATTGAAGTCGTCGGTAGATCTAGATAATTCTTCGAAATTCACATCAGGTGACATATTCATTTTTCTGGAATGAATCTGCATAATACGAGCTCTGGCTTCTTCATTGGGGTGCGGAAATTCGATTTTACGATCAAGACGTCCGGATCTGAGAAGTGCAGGATCCAAAATATCCACTCTGTTAGTAGCAGCAATAACTTTAATATCAGCTGTAGAACTAAATCCATCTAGCTGATTAAGAAGCTCCAACATAGTTCTTTGTACTTCACGATCACCAGCTTTCTCAGAATCAAATCGTTTGGTACCAATAGCATCGAGTTCATCAATGAATATAATGGCAGGTGCTTTCTCTTTAGCTAGAGAGAAAGCATCTCGTACAAGTTTGGCACCATCTCCAATGAACATTTGAACTAACTGTGGACCAGCAAGCTTCAAGAAAGTGGACTTTGTTTGAGCAGCACAAGCACGAGCTAGTAGCGTCTTTCCAGTTCCAGGGGGACCATACAAAAGAACTCCTTTTGGTGGTTGAATTCCTAAGTTCTCAAATTTCTCTTTGTGTGTCATAGGAAGTACCACAGCTTCAATGAGTTCTTGAATTTGTTTGTCCAGACCACCAATATCAGAGTACTGTTCTGTAGGACGTTCATCAACTTCCATGGCTTTAACTCTAGCATCATATTCTGCAGGTAATGTTTCCAAGACAAGGTAGCTATCCTTGTTGACACCAACCAAGTCGCCTGGTTTCAAGGATTCTGCATCAACAAGTCCAATTACAGGTAGAAAATACGTTTGCCTGGTAGAAGTCTTAATAACGGCACATTTTCCTTTCCTTTGTGCATCAAGGTCAACTACTGCACCATCCTCTTCTCCCATGTCCTGTGGATCTACATCAAGAAGTTCTATAACGTTTGAAACCAGGTATGGTAGAGTCTTATTCACTTTGATTTTCTCAGTATTCTCTTTAATCTTATCATTTTGCGCCTGCAGCTCGTGCGATATGCGCATCACTTCACTCTTCATTATCTTAATTTCATTATCCAAAAGTCGTGTGCGTGAGACAATTTCATCTGTAGACATTCGTAGAACATCCTCACCCAATGTTTCCTGAAATAATATTTATGTATGATGACAATGCCCTGACGTTAGTAATATATTGGTTGATCATCTCTTTTTAGTTTACAATATGAAGATAACCTTTTGAATACAAGATTGCCTTTGTGATTGGATGATTTATAAAATTAATTATTAATTATCGCAACCTGAGTATTATCAGTCAAAATGTCAAATTAAAATAACTTTATATATATCATTGTTGTAATATAGATTTTCTCATTAGACAATTGGATAATAATGAAGAGATCATTAGTAAATGTTTTCCATATTGATAAGGTAATTATAAAGAAACAATTGTTGAACGTCGATTATTTTAACATTAGTAGAAATTATAAACGTTGAGAGTATTTGGAGTATTGGAGAAATGCTTGTCATCGAATACATAACCTGTAATGACTATAAAGTCTGATAAATACCTCTCCATCTTCCCAAATCGATTTGTCTTCTAACGTAGCCATTTCTTATAGAAATATTTTCCTTTTCTTATTCTTAAGATATTTAAATCCTTTTGAAATTAATATACTATCAATTTACAGCTAGCCGTAGACACACAGCTATTACTGAATTACACAGAATGCATAAACCACCATTAGAGAAGCCTACCGTTTTGCACTTTGCATATAATATTCAAATGTCGATATAGTAGAGTATTATCTACAGCAAGTCCTTGTAAAATAACGCCCTTCTTGTCCGATTGAAAATATACTAATGTGTAGCTTCCGTATGTAATAAATAGATGGTACTACACATTTTTAGAATCAGTCATAACTTTCTTACTTATTTTGTTTCTCAAAATGACAAAATAATTCCTAAATAAAAAGTTCACAGTACAATTTAAGTTCTCTAATAAATGTAATTATTCAGTTTTAATAAAAATTTATTTAAAATAGAGTTAAAAATAATCTTTTAACATTTCTCACTTTTGCCAACTTAAATTTCGAATCGAATGATTCTCTATGAAGCTCGCCTCACTGTAAACATAACCTAGAAAGCTGTCTATGCGAGAAGCGGGCATTGTTGTGCGCGGGCGTTTCTGGCTTCTGGTATATTGTCTTTTGCCTGACATTAGGTTTCCCTTATAAGGGAAAGCTAGTGTTTTCCATTATTTCCTCGGAGGAATTCGAGTAATAATGCCGAAAAGAAAGAATCAGGCACTCATTGACTCTGATAGCAGCGGGAGCGTCTCCGAGAGTGGCTCGGATTTGGATAACGTAAGGACATAACCTTTTCCGAAAATGCCTGTCGGTATAATGACATTGATCCTGTAGAAATTTTATAATCTCTTTTCAAAAAAATTCTTATTAATTTCATTTCTTTGCATGTATAATGTGGCTTAACGACCAATGAAGAAGAAACGTTTTCTGTGTATTACTTTTCACAGCGACATAACCTTATACTCGTCATAGGTTTATATTTAATTTGGTCGACTGGTTGGACGCTATTCTGTTTTTATTTTTAATTAATCTATTTTTACAATGAGCTGTCTGTTATAACAAACACATCCTACTGTCTAACCAGTTGTACAGGATATCAGTTTCATAAAAGTAGATCCTTTAGCATTTTGACAATCACTTATATTGTGAAGATATTAACGTTTTTCATATTCAAATATTGTATACTTTATGTTAATTTGCTCTTGTAAACTTACAGGGTTTAACAAAATTTTGTATTTACTTATAATATCAGTTTAATATACATATATATAATTTAATGTAATGACCAAATGACTTAATGACCAGACTGTGACAAAGAAACAAGAAGACTTGATTATTTCTTGTTGGTTGAACCATTCATTTTTAACATTATCAGGATTTACTATCCTTGGCTAAGAAAAAAAAGAGTAAATCCCAAGATGATTCGCAATCCAACGACGATGCTGGTTCTGGCAAGAAGGATTCCAAACAAGTTGACTCAGATACGTCCGACTCAGATGATGATTGGGGTGCTAAAGGTGGTAAAACCAAAAAGAAAAAGGCATCAGCTAAACGCAGTAAACGTAAAGTCACAAAATCCAGCACTGAGGATAGCACTAGCGATAAGGAACCAGCAAAAGTCTCTGAACCAGAAGAAGGTAAGATACCTGTTCTAAGCTCATTATAGAGCTGCAAAAAAATTTCTTATATTGACAATATGATAATTGTTATTTCTCATTGCAGGCGAAGTTTCTGATTCGGATGGAAGTGTATCGGATTCGAGTCAGGAAGAGTTCAACGATGGCTACGATGACAAACTTATGGGCGATGCCGAGGATCAGGCGCGGCTCGCACAGATGACAGAAAAGGAACGTGAGCAGGAAATTTTCAAGCGAATTGAACAGCGTGAAATTATGAAGACTAGGTTTGAAATTGAGAAGAAACTCAGAATGGCCAAGAAACAGGAATTAAAGAAACAAAAGGAGTCCAAGAGAAAGGAAAAGGGCGCTGAAGAAAAGAAATTCGACAGAGCTCCCGACCCCAAAGAACGAAGCAAGGATCGAAAGAAAACTATCGAAGAAAAACAGGATAAGAAGTTCCATGCAATGACACTTCTCAAGGCCAGACGGGAAGAAAAGAAGGAACGAGGTTAGTTGTTTATTAACGTGGTAAACACCATGAACAATGTTGTTAATATTTTTGTAATTTTATACAAATGTATTTATTTGATCATGCTATCAGAGGAAAAAGAGAAGCAGAGAATGGAACAGCAACAACAGCAATTGAAAGACATGGAGGAAGAAGAACTCGAAGACGATCATAAGGGCGGCGCGAACAAAACGAAGCTCAAGGCTTCTGACATTTATTCAGATGATAGCGGATCTTCGGACAGCGCTGAAGAAGAAGAAAATGTTAAACCTGTTTCTCATCGCAGATCATCTTCAAGCGATAGTAGGGATTCTGATTCTGAGAACGACAAGAAGTATGTTGTCCACCTTCAAAATCACATCAAGGTTTTTAAATAAATTACTGAATAATTTAATTTTTTTCTACTTTTTATAGATCCGTAACCAGTACTAAGAGCAAACCCAAAAAACCAGTTTACGTAAGCACGAAGGAAGATCTTAATAAGGTCAGACTGTCCCGTCACAAAATGGAACGGTTTGTGCATCTACCCTTCTTTGACCGAGTGGTGCAAGGATGCTTCGTCAGAATCGGTATTGGGAACAACAACGGAAAGCCCGTGTACAGGGTGGCGGAGATCAGCGGAGTTTGTGAAACAGGAAAGATCTATCAACTTGGAGGAACAAGGACGAACAAAGGATTGAAATTGAGACATGGCGCTCAAGAACGTGTCTTTAGGTTAGAGTTTGTTTCAAATCAAGAATTCACTGAATCAGAATTCTTCAAATGGAAGGAAACTTGCGCTCTTCAAGGTATTTCGATGCCAACCTTTGATGAAGTAGAGCAGAAGCTTAAGGATATAAAGGAAGCACTGGTTTATGAATTTAAAGAAGAGGACATTGAGAAGATTGTTAGAGAAAAAGAAAGGTTCAAGCAAAATCCGTACAATTACGCTATGAAGAAGGCGCAATTGATGCGTGAAAGAGACGCTGCGAACTGTCGTGGCGATGACGAAACGGCTAGTAGGCTTAATCAGGAATTGAGTGAGTTGGAAGAGCGAGCTTCAGAATTAGATAAGATGAGGACTGCAACGATATCCAGTATTTCATATATTAATGACAGAAACAGAAAGAAGAACGTAGAAGAAGCTGAAAAGGCCATCATGGTAAGGCTTTTTATTCTTCACCCATCTAACACTTTAATATTAAGATACTTTGATAGGAATGGTAAGACTATATCATATTTCACTTTTCTGTGCAGGAAGAGATAAAGGCGAATAAAGGAAAGAAAATCGACGATCCTTTCACCAGGAGAAGTACAAAGCCAAGGATGGTTTTTAAACCAGACGAAGAGGATGGTAATCAGACTGTTCCAGTGGACGACAAAGCTAATACTCAACAAACCGGTGATTCACTGGCTTCTGCAAACGAGAAAGAAAATGGTCAGGAATTGAAGAAGAAGCAAAGCACCGAAGATCTCTTCAATGCTCATGACTTTGACATCACGATAGATCTCGAAGTACCTATCCCGAGTAAGTATCATTCTTATGCATCGATATTTCTTGAGCTAAACTTCACTGGAATTGATTGATGGAATATGTTATTCCTCTAGACAATCCCGTGAGTGTCTTACCTAAACCGGTAAGTAATATCAAGGACACTGGACCAAGACGTTCATTGAATCTAGAAGACTACAAGAAAAAACGGGGTCTCATCTAACGTTTTCTACGCTTTAGATCCTGTAATGATATCCTGAGGGTGATACGATTCTCGTATGGGATTTGTGTTTACACGTTCATCCCGTCCCCTCACACCCTCCATTATTCCGAATTCCTAGGCGATCAATCAGCAACAAGAAATCCCGTGTTTCTGGCAAGATGGCTGCTTAAAGCAGTTGACTCACGATTACGAGAACTTATGGACACACGCGCGTGTATTAATTATTTAAAACAATTGTAGCGTTATACTTTCTCGATACGAACAGTTGCGATAATTATTGGCGATTTTGCTCACGTCTTTTTCTGTATACACCCCCTTTCTCCTACTATTTCTTTTTTGTCCCCTTTTTCTCTATCCTTTATACTAGGTTCCTTACGCGTCATGTAAAATGATCGCGAATTAGATCACAATTGCGCCAATAAACCTCATGGGGATAGAAGGATTTATGACCGTGATATGCAGTCCAATAGGTCGATACGTTGTAAGGTTAAACGTATTTATATAATATACTATCATTTTTTCTGTAGATCCTTTGTGATCTGTTTTTATATGTATTATGCTTATAGTGAATGATCGGCAATATGAAATTGCATAATTTTTGCGACAGCAAAGCCGTGAAGAGAATGATCGATGATCAAGTTGACAGTGTCAATATGTTGTACGTTAAAATTATTTATAAACTAACTTTACATTGTTTTTTCCCTTTCGCCGTGACACACTGACTTCTTTTCTTAGTTCCCGCATTAGAATACAAGGCAGTTTAGGGTTTTTTAAAATAATTTTCTTTGACGGCCAACGCCGCATTCGTCGTTGCTTGCTTACATCATTGACTTGTACATATAACTTGCGCTATGCGTAGGTATTCGCGATTTTACAGGATAGACACTTGAACCAATTACAAAGAATTTTTTTTTGTACTTTCGTGTCCCATATGCCTCACTGTAATGTTGGATAACAGAAACACAGGACATAGATTTTTAGAAAATTACCATTATTTTATCATTTTTGCACGGGGTATAAGGACTGTGTGACTGGTGTGGCGTATCAAGTGTGTATACATATACTGTACCTTTATTTTGAACTAGACAAGAAAAATTAGACGGTGTCTCCTGCCCTATGATCTAATATACGGGTTATAAAATATTGAGGAGAATCAATACGAAAGCGATAAATACTTATTGGCCTGAATAGATTTTGCGAATATAATTAGAATTTTCATTAAGTTATCATTTCTGGTACGATCATAGATCTTTTCAATATAGCGTGGTAAATCATGGGTTTGTATATATATATATACATATACACACGTGTCTATATGAATATTTCGACGTACATACATGAATGCACGTGCATACAACTGCGTGTACGGAAAATAATGTATACAAAATCTTTATGTATCATAGCATATAGCGCCAATATAATAATGTTTCAAAAGTCCATCCCTATTTTCGTAATTCTTCCGCAATAATACAATTGGATTTACAGACATGATAAAGAATGATCAACGATTTTCAGATGATTCTATAGTTTATAATCAAAAGATTCGTACGATTTGATGAGTAAATTAAAAGTCATGCGATGATTAATATTACAATACCTTTATCAGCTTTCAAACATTCAAACTGATTGCTACTATTTGGGGTATGTTCCGAACTTTACTGCCAGTTTGGTACCAAGCTGTGTCCTTATTTATCTATACCTATTTGAGAGAGATGTAACTACTTTCGCAGTACTGTCAGTAAATATCAGATGTATGGTAAATTTCTATCACATATGGTGCCATCTCTTGTCAATATGGCTAAGTGTGTCAAGTAATGCTAAATAAAATATTTGAATGTACAACAATTGTTCTGCATTGTATTATCTGTTTTTGTATAATGTGCCTAAGAAGATATTGACATACTCTATTATAATTGTCACTTAAATATAATCTTTTTGTTATACATAAAAAACCACTAATTCAAAAAGTTTTTATCAGTGTGCTGCCATCGAGTGGCATTATCCAAAACCTTCTAAAACACATTGACAATTCCTATTCGTAAACGGTCGGATGCGCGCGCGACAGCGCGAGTCAAATGTGTCTGCCAATTGCATGCCTCTGCCCATATAAGGCAATTTCCCCACGTCCCGTTCAGTGATTGGTCAGCTATCCGCGACACGTCACAACGATGACTAATTCCGATAATTCTCTATGAGTCGAAGCGAGCGAACTGTACAATCATAGAGATGAAAGGAAATTAAAAAAAGTGAAATACTCTCTCAAAAAGAGTAAGTCACAATGACTAATCAGTATGAACGAGCGGTCCCATAAAAATCGATGATCGTTATTAAAGTAAGGAATGACTCGAGAGGTTAACCGTCCCGCTCAAAAATAGCGTTTATATAAACCGGCTAAAGAGCCGTGCAACATTGTCGACAACGCCCACGTAAAATAGTCCTACCGGCACTGTAAAATTGTCCAATATTCTCGAGCAGTCGGACTGATCCCGTCACACGTATTGAATCTCGATTGTCGCCACAGTCGCTTCCAGGAATCTCATTGAGAAACACGTTAAGAAAATTACACGTGCATATTATGTTTTGCAAATGAAACTGTAGTATCCAGTCGCTGGTTACCACCGGCCTATGAGCAACCTCCAGCCAATCAGAGAGCTCGCGCAGGCGTAGGAATACAGATTTGCGTTTGCCGGAGACGGACTACTCCCTTCCCGTTGTTCGTGCGAGTTTGCGACCCCCTGACTGGACACGACTATCCAGTTCCACCAGAGCCGAGCTGCCGCGAAGAAAGTGTCGTTAGTGCTTGTTTACTCGACTTTACCTATCGGCGGCCACTTCCAAAAATGGTAAATATCCATTATTTCATTTTTTTCACAAACCGTTTTATCAATCTCCTAATTCTCGAATCGGTGAAAGCAGTTTTCTTGTAGCAACAGAAAGACTATCCTTAAAAAAGATAGTGTGTTCGGTAGCTGAACCTAACGCGATGAGGTAGTAACGGTATGTACCGGGAAGCGAGAACAAGTTTTGTGGTTAGGCCGTTTGAGCAGACGCACCGGTCGCCATTTCTGGATTCCCGGCAAGAAGGAAGTGTGGATCTGCAGTCTAGACAAGATTCTTTTTCAAATTCAACAGACGAGCAATCGCCATTACTCATTGGTACGACTAGATGTCGTTTATACTAGTTTTTCAAAAATTTTCTCGTTTTGTTCTTTACGTCTGACGATTGCAGCCAATTCTGCTTCTCGCCATTGCAAGAGAATCAGGAATATCTCATGGATTAAAAAATTCATAACCAAGAACTTTTAAACAAGTCTTTATCTCATATATCTAGGCAGTACTTCGATATGTGATTGCTGTCGTAGTGATACCTCCTGCAGTGCTAGAACTCCTGCTTTAGTTTCTAAAACCCTTTTTTTTATCTTTCGCTCCCTAGTGTAAACCAGGGTTTTCAACTTCCTGGAAACGGTATACGACGTTCCGATGAATCATATTGCAGATTCACGGAAGCATGACGACGATCGTGCATTGACGCGATCAGTCTGATAATGGATCGATAAAACGTAACTTTATCTCATTCTCTCTTATATTGTCTATCGATTGTGCGAATTTCTCTTTCGACGCCCCACAAGATAAATATGCCGATCAGTTAATCTCACGACCACTACTTTAAATGGAAGGAAAGCGTCCTGCCAATTCGATTCGTCAGACCAGGAATTATTGCTTGTTGCGAAGCAATTCAGTTGCTAGCTGTCAGGGCGACATTGCTGATAAGTGGAAAAAATAGACGCTTCATTTGGCAGCAACAAAAGTCAGAGTGTTGATCAAACAAAACTTTTTCTGGGCACAGATAAGAAGAATCTTGCAGAAAATCTCGTACTGTGGGAGGGCGTATTCGTTGTCTGGCGACAACGGGGGATGAAGGGGGCGTGGTTTTGCACCATTGAAAGGAGCAGATACTGTTAGTATTGGCCGAATCTATAAGAAAAAACCGAAGCGATTCCGAATCGAGCCGATGCACAACGATCGGCCTTTATCGGCCTATATCGTACTTCGTAATGGCAGCCAATCAGGCTTGCGGATTTTCACGGAGATTCCCGAGTCGGATATATTGGCGTCCTTCGTCTTTTTTCGCCGACGCCGATTCTAACCTCGAGCTCCATATGATTGTGACAGTGCGTCCTGCATTGTACTGTACTCATTTAGAACTGTACATTAACGGCGATGGATGGATGACAGAATTCTCTGTAGTGGGGAAGAGAATTCTAATTATTTCTATATGGAAAAAAATGGTTCTCTCTCTAGAAAGAGGTCAGTTATCCCTATCGCGTTGCCATATAAGTAACGTTCGTCAAGTTCAATAACGTTTCGCAACGTGGCAAACGGATTATACGAACCTAGTGAATCATCTGCCATTTGACCTTGGCTAAGGCTAAAGCCTTCTTGTAGACCACGGCGACGTCCTAGAGGGTGCTGCGAGCACGCCATTACTCTGTATATATAACACACACAACCCCCATTGCGTTGGAATATCGATCGAAGGGTTGCATAGGGTTCCCACCCTCTGATACCTTTCCCTTCGCCATGGCGAAATATTACTCCCCTTGCGAAAATGCATTGTTGCCAGTCTTATAAAGTTCACAGGATTCTCTTTGTTGTCTTCACAAACAATTGCTGCAATTTCTTCTTAAATATTTCTAACATTTCTTTCTTTATGGGTATATGCGTATGCATTTTAATTCTTACTCTTTTGAATATTGATGACAGGACTTAATTAATCTGTATATGATAATGATTTGACTTTTAGAATTTTATTCATAAACTGAGTTACAGTTACAGGTTTCCCTTCTGAGCACTCATAAATTATCTTGAGAATTATAGCAGATTTCACTAGAGTATTTTGAAATTTCATCGTTGCGCAATCTGCTTTTAAAATCATGGAAACGCATTATTTCCTTGCCGAATATCGTCGTTCCGGCACAGAATTTAATTTGACTAGTTTTATTATTCCATTTTAGAATTTGTTTCTAATAGAATGACTTGGTTGTTTTTATTGGCCAATGATCCTGTGTAAAATGGACCTTCGGATATTGAGGGCACAAATGTTTCTAACGCCATTTTAGGCGATCCTTGTGCTCGCCTTTGGCGCTAAATGCGAGTCCCGAATGCGACGTTGCCTAATCGATAAAACGTCAACCGTTGCCGTGCATCCTGATAAATCGTACATTGGATCGGTATCGTTATTTCGTAATAATAATAATAATGATGATGATGATGATGATAACAACAACAACAACAACAACAATAACAACAATAATAATAATACGTATTATTCAGCTTCAAATCTTGCAGCACCTTCAGGCATGTTTTTTACCCATCGTTCCTTTTACTCTGCGCTCATTTTACTGTGCCAATGTAATCTTTAGCAAATGTTTCGAAGATGTGAGCAATGTTTTAAATAAAACAAAATGGACGTAATTATACAGGGGATTGGTCTATTTAATTATCGGGTACATTTCATTTCAAACTTTTGTTGAGTTTTACGTTTCTGCCTCCTTTTTTTATTCTCATCTTCTCAATAATCTATGCTATTCGTTACGTTACGTCCGATATATTACAGCACTAAATATTCAAAATTTATAAATATACCTCAGAATTGTTCTGCTCCTCGTAGCAGCTCAGAATGTAGTCTATTTCCTGAGACATAAGTGGTTTCCTCTTTTTTATCTCTCCATTTATCGGAATTAATCCGTTGTGGTATCTGGAAAAAGTGAGAGTATTCTGTCGGCGTTATCGAGACCTGGTTTAGAATAACCACGTCACGTTCACTAAATATCCTGTCGAATAATTGAATGTCATTTTGATTAGGGAAAATGGAGGACAATGAATTGAATTTCACAAAAAAAAAGTTAACCACGTCAGTTTTCATGTGACGTCAAGGCGTCTTGGCTGAAAGCCCTCGGAACGATGTTGAGTATCATAAATTCTATAGCGATCTTCTGGCTCGCGTACAGGAAATTGAATGCGAAATTCTGTGCACTATTTGAGAACGAAAATGTATCTACTCGAATACCACTTTCAGCTGGTTGCTCATTCTATAAAGTGAACAAAAGCCCATCCAGTTCCTTCCCCTAGCACATATGTTCAAACAAATTTGAAACTACCGTTCGTACCTTACCCTTCCCAAACCTTAGAATATAATGTAAACGCACATGATTAATTACAATACATTAATTACAATACCACTGTCAGCAGAATCAGCCTTAGGATCATTATTATCGATAACCAAACTGCAAACTGCTAGTGTCAGATCAAAAGAGTACGGGAAGTATTCATAAGCAAAGATCGCGTAGTTCGCAGCGTGTTGTGAGGAGCGGCTACAGAAATAAAGTCTTCCCACGCGCGAATTCGATGCTAAAAGAGCGGCGATCCGTTTCTAAAGTTATCCGCAGTGTCGGAGACGCGTGGCCCGTCTGTCCGACATTCGTGTGGCCATCTTTAAGTATGTCCTTAGGCATCTTCATGTGACCCTTTGCGTGGAATCGTTACAACGTGTTTTTAGAGGGCTAAAATTGGTGACTCCAAACTCTAAAGGGATAAATTAACAGAGATGTTTAGTTTCATACGTCTTCATTATTTTTAGGCATCCGGAGTAACCGTAGCGGACGTTTGCAAGACGACATACGAGGAGATCAAGAAGGACAAGAAGCACCGCTATGTTATCTTCTACATTAAAGACGAAAAACAGATCGACGTGGAGGTTATTGGGCCGCGCGATGCCGCCTACGATGCTTTCCTCGAAGATCTGCAGAAGGGCGGAAGCGGCGAGTGCCGTTATGGACTTTTCGACTTCGAATACACTCACCAGTGCCAGGGCACCTCAGAGGTATGAATACTGATGACAGTATTATTTTGTCGTTGATTTTGAACTTGGTTCGTCTTTGATGTTGCATTATTGATTTGTTGTTTAGGCTTCCAAGAAACAGAAATTGTTCCTGATGTCGTGGTGCCCGGACACCGCCAAGGTTAAGAAGAAGATGTTGTACTCCAGCTCCTTCGACGCCCTCAAGAAGTCCCTCGTCGGTGTCCAGAAGTACATTCAGGCGACAGACCTTTCAGAGGCATCCGAAGAGGCTGTTGAGGAGAAGCTCCGATCCACCGACAGGAATTAAATATGAAGTATTCCGCGAGCGAGGTTTCCCCTACAGTTACAAACAAAAAATGGACCGAGAGCAACAGACAAGGACACATAATTACCGTTTCAAGAAAATCCGAGAGATAAGAGAAATAACGAAGTAATCGTGTGGATGAACAAGGAAAAACTAACAAACTCGCAGAGTAAAATTTTCTTTCCCACAATAACAACCGTGAACGATGAATATAAAGAAATGCGTCAGCAATAACAACAGCAAAAAGCAGCAGCAGGAGATCCAAAAGTTCTATATATAGATATACTTACATATAAGTGATAAGGTCGTATCAATGTTTACCACGAGTTTTTATCGAATTCGTTGTTTTCACTTTTTAATATCGATTATCATCTATCATGCTATCATTGTCTATCATTCATAGAAACCAAAAAATGGGGAGAGTGAAACTGCGAGCTTGGAATAATTATCACGTGGTTTTATAGGGATGTTTCGTGACAATTAATTTATTTTATCCTTCGGATTTTCTCGAAACGGTATTTAGATGTTATTAATTGTTGCTCTCTCTTCATTTCTTGGTTGTTACTGTAGGGGGAAGTTTCGTAAGAATTTTATTATGATTACAATATTAAAAATGGGAAATACAACACACTCGCACACGATATTCATGACATGTACACGAAATGGTCGAGAGAGAAGAAATTGATATGGGAAAAATTGGCTGAGAAAACTCATACGAACATTTTCGAGGTGACACTTTTTCGTATTGTTGCGGTACGTCGTGTGAATCTGTCTGATTATAATATTAATATTATACTTATTATTACGGTAATGATAATGTAATGATTATAAAAGTCGAAAAGAAAAATAGTGAAAAGAAAAAAAATGAATGGTAACGGTGGCAACAATTTATACACAGTAAGATGGAAAAAAAAAATGAAAAACACGGAACGGTCAGGTTAGTAATGGAAACGTGGATACATTATAATTTTTGTCACAGGCTGTTATGATAGTTAAATTAAATTCATTTCATAATGATGGCCTCCGTCACCCTTCGTAAATGCTCATCCTTCTGTGATGAAGCCTTACAAAACGAAAAAGAGGTTAACTTTGATGTCGCCAAACGTTTTTATTTTAATTTACTATTTCGAGGTTCTATTCAGAATGTATTGGAACCATAATCTTAGTACTTTTCAATGAATAAGAACAATTTGATAATTGTTCATTCAATATTTGAGGATAATAGTCTAAAACGGGAATATAGTTTTTTTAATTTTATATTTCATAATCGTACCTCGCAGAGGAAGTCGTGTTAAATTTCTGATCTTAATGGTCTCTGATTTTTTAAAAACGTCTATCGAAGTTGCATTTTGGGTGTTTTCTACACACTGACCTGCTCAACCTATGGGATTATTTGTATTTGCAAAAGAAATTCTTTACCTTGGTAAGTATACGAATCAAGTTATCTATTTCTACACACTCGTATCCTATATCGCGTTTATTCCGTACTTTCCTGAAACTTAGCTTTATTTACAGTCAGTATTATCTACAGCCACTAATAAGAATAAATAAAATACAGAATGACTGGTAAGATTATTATTACGGATTTGGATTGTTCGCGATAGGCATCACTGCTGTCCGTATCCATTGGTGGTGAATTTTGAGACATAGACGCGAGTTCAACAACTGAAAAGAAATTTAAAGTTAAAAAAATGTTCATAGTGTTTTGTTACAAGTATAAAAATTACCTGGTAAAATTTTCTCTTCTGGGACGTTGGGTTTTTCATACGGTTGCTGTTCAGATTCGGTCGCTAAAATGAAATGACAAGGGTTAGAGTACAGTCACACTGGTCAAACGTATGTTAAAACGCGATCTGTCGACCAAGGCATCTGCCAGAATTCACGTTGTATTCTACACGGCTGTACACGGCCATAGGTGCGCTCAAACGATCGTTTGATGAGTGTGACCAAGAACTTAATGAGACCAAGGTCCGTAAATGCAACGCGGCAAGGGAAGGTCTTCCCAGCACCTCATAGCATTTGAACTCAAAATGGCAACCATGCATCGCTTGTATACTGATTCTCCAACACAGAAATAACTCGTGCACCACATTTACCCTGCCCGCATACTTACGGGGCACAAGATGGTGCCCATGGGAAGAGGTTCTGCGTTCCATTTACGGACCTTGAATGAGACTAACGATAAGCAGATTTCTATTTTGATCGCTTTACTTACTGGCGCCATCTGTGGAGAAACGCAGAATCTTCGAAGGTCGACTTATTCCGTAAGAATTACGCGAAAGCACAACAGCTTCGTAATGTGTTGCGGGAGCCAATCCTGTAAGATTAAAAGCTCGCGCGTGCACAGGACCAATGGCTTCACTTCCGCTTGGTATATATAATTTGTGCCACTGTCCATGAACTCCTTTCTGTTATTTTTTTACACAAAAAAAATATATACATACATCGAGCAAACACTTCCGAATTATTTAGAGAAAGTGAATCATGAGTTTACGAAGATTCAAATATTGAATCTTGTGAAAGCCACACAAAACCTGAACACCATTACTTACCGAATATTTGCGAAACCAAAATTGATAATCTATAATCAGACTGTAACTGTCAACCTCCCAAATGAAGTTGTATGCCGTCTTACCAACGGGATGCGATTCCTTGAAAATAGCAGGATTCGCCACACCAGATAACTCAATGATTTCGTCGGTAATCCCTAAAGAATTTGAGGCTCTGCATAGATAATCGCCATAATCTAGGTTGCGTACATTGCGTATTATAAGACTGTGATCGTCTCCAGAGGAATACTTCACAATACGCGACGAATAAGGTACTCTCCGATCCTCAAAGAACCACTCCACCTGTTAAAATTAGTATAACAATAAAATAGATATGTCAATCTCACATAATAATTAAAATCTATGTCCAATAGATGACACTAAGAGTCAGGATATATATATATATATATATATATATATATATATATATAGACTGCAGAATCGTCCAATGGAATGAGGAAAAACAAGAGTAGAACCGGAGAAGTCCGGGATTTCCGTTGAAAATAAAAAAAAAAGAAACTGGCGTTGCAAGCAGGGCAATGACAAATAAAAAGGAATAAAAATGGGTCACTTCTACCCAGAGGGAACTCTCACGAAACAACAAGTGCATTCCAAATACCTTTGCCTCTGGGTAGGAAGTCACTCTGCAATCGAGTTGCGCACGAATTCCCGGCGATGCGTGCACCCAGGTCTTTGTCGTCTGTATTAATGGTTTATCTGTGAAAAAAGATAAACATTTTTATATTTCGTTGTAACACGTAAATTGTAAAAAATTTGGTGTAAAAATAACACTAATTCAACACCGCCTTGTATTATATAGAAGCGTAGTATGCAATTAACACATACAAGTATTCATCCATATCGCAGCGATTGGTGTACGAATAGCCCTGGCAGAAAAAATTCTACACAAACTACGGAAAACTACAACAAAAACAATAACGTTTGAAGTTTAAAACTACAACTTATTACGAGATTTTAAACACTTGTTGTAATGTGTTGTAGTTACAACCGTAAAAAATTGTACATTCTCGTCATTAACCTTTATCCGGTCACGCGCAGTCGAAAGGACCGCACATTTGATATCTTATTAATTGAATTTGGAGTCTGTGGTCATATTGTAGTAATTAAGCGCTGCAAACAATTGCAGATCTTTGTAATCAATAGTTATTATTTGTAAAAAAATTGGAGTTCGGCGTCATTATTAATAATGTATTTCACCTACTGACTTCAAAATATTTATTAATTATTACCTTGAAATATTTTCAAAAAAATAAAATCAAGGAAAGGATAAGACCCTGTATTTATTTGTAGATGTTTATAGTAAGCATAACTTACTACAAAAATCTACAAATTTCTACGTTTACAGGTTTTTTATTTATCAAACATTGTAGATTGTTATAAATTATTGTAAGAGCTACAAGTATCCATAAAAACTGATATTAAGAAATTATCGTAGTAACTCCAATTACTTGCAAGACCCAACAAACACAATATTACATGTGACGCACACGTTAGTACAATGTCACCTTTCTTTTATATACTCAACTGGTACATTGACGTTACATAAATGAGGGTGAAATTGTAACTAACGCGTGCGTCACATGTAATATCATGTTTGCTGGGGAGGTTACAACTATCTACGTTCGAAGGTTGTGAGCTAGTTACATATTATAAATTCTTGTAATTTCTTGTTGAAACTGTAATAAACAACAAATCTTCACAACTTGAGCCGTAGAAAATTATCGAAACTTGTGGTAAATTTTAGTTTTTTTTTTTTTTCTACAACAAACTACAATTCCCATTAATTGTAGTTACTTGTAATTAATTTGAGATTTTTCAGCAGTTTTTTCCGCCAGGCAGGATATTACTTTCCTAAAAATGTTATTAATATTCATTAAAATACATCAATGATACAATTGATGTAATTGTATAATTAAAAAGAAATGTGAAAAAATGTAAGTGGCGAATCGAAAGTGCGATCGACGAGGTTCTTGAAGTAAGGAGTGTGACACTTTATCCACCGAATCATCAACCCAATTTGAAAATGTCACTTCGGTTAAGAACTATATGTATATTAACAATTTTCATATATATGAAAACAATAGACGTTGCTGAATCTTTTAAAAGAAATACTTAAATATCCTAATATATTAATTGCCAGTCGATTTATAAATTTTTTAATATATTAAAATAATTAAAATTATAATATTTGCCCTTACGAATGGCAAAGGTGAAACTGTTATTGTAAAGTGAATATTGGAAGCAATTATAATTATGTGTTAATGACTAAAGCAGGCTAAATCCCCAAGACATTTTTACACGAATTGAGGTTACTTCGTCAAGTGTTGATCAGGCTTCTCAAACAGAATCCGATTGTACGTGTAACGCTAAGATGCCGAGTGCACTAGTCAGATAATAGATGCCAAAAAATGCTCTTACTTGATCCAAAAGGTGGTCACATTTAACGGTTTATTGATTTTAATACTGAAGCAGTAGAATGCGGAATCAAATAAAATTTTCTACATTTGGTGTAATAAATAATATAATATATGATTGAATATTTTATGAAGCTACATCGGTGCAATATCAAACACTCCGTGGTATTGATGGTGTTCGTCATTTCAATGAAATATTAAGACCGATAATGTAGCTTGTCGATTGAAGATTGCTCTTTTTGCGGTGCCAATAAATATGACGTGACACAAATTGAAGTTACGTCTTTACCACAAAGTTGACGAATAATGAATAAACCAAATTCGGTGTTGTTAAACGGTGTGGATGTACAACAATTTATACAATTTTATAAGCAACACCAACAAAATAATTTAGCACGTGCCTTGTGTTACACGTACATATGTACAAGGATTTCCAGTATCACTGATGATAATTCTGAGCTTAAATTTCCAAAATTCAAAATGGCGGTTTCAATATGGCGGTATCTGCTTAATTAAGTAGACTGCATTTTACATAATCAGGGTTCACCCTACTTAAAATTTGTTAATTTTTTTTTATCTCGTCTTATGAATCTAGAGTCAAAATTTTAAACGACTTAAACGACATATGCCATTCAGCGAGGACCATATATTATTGCATAGGCAAGATGCAATTTTGATAATAAGTCTCTTAAATAAAATTGAAGGAGAGAATGTTAAAGATAGCCAAAAATGACGTTCATTTTTTTAAGTGTGATAATAAAAGTCGTCAAAGAAGCAAAGTAGCAGAGTCGCGACACAGTCAATTGGCCAATTCGTGCTACCATTGAGAACTCGAATTGCTGTGCAATTTCCTTATTTGATTATAATTGCTACGGGGGCACGATTTACATGATTGTCGTCTCTAATTGAAACCGATTAGAAACTATAGCGTAGAAAGAGAATGTGATAATATTTTCATGAATCGTCCAATCGACCCCATAGCAATGGTAAAGTGGTGGCAGCTATTTATTTTCCATTCACTTTTTATATCTTTCTATAGAATATACTTACGTCGTATTCGTAGATCTATAGTAGCCATTGCTGCTTCCCCTACGCCATTAGTGGCCACACACGTGTACTGACCCGAAAAATTGTGCGAATCAGCGCGGAATCGCAAACGCGGTCTATCATCCAGCAATTGCAGCACTTCGCCCTTTTTGTGAATTATAAGGCGAAAGAAAATGAAACAGTCAAATTTTATATGTTAAAGTCTGTAATGCTGCGTAGAAGTGCCTCTTCTTAATGAGTTTTTTGGAAACGTACCTTCGACACCCACGATACCACAGGATATGGTACACCCTCGACCTCGCATGCTATATCAACTTCCTCGCCAAGGTTTACCTCCAATTCCCCAGATCGTGGTACAGGCTGCACACTTGGCGGATCTGGAAGTCAACACAAAATTCAAATCAACGAAGAAGAAAAGGAGACATTTCATTAAAAGTGAACTGTAATCAGGCCTTATGCAAAGAGTATTTGAACATCAAAAGATATTTTAATATCAAATAACTTTTGTACTATCAACGAAGCTTATATAATTGTTTGGACTGTGCCTGCAGGATAATTTGAGTCTATTATATTCTTCTTCCCTCTCCTTTTTGGCTTTGTCCCTTAATGTCCCTTAATCTCTACAAGACGGGAAGCCTATTTTTTCGCTCTAGATCGGCTTCATATTTTTCCTGCAGTATTACTTTAGCATATGTGTCAGAGTTCCAAGTCAAAAACTGCAAAAGTTGTTAAAAAGTCTCCCTATCCTCTAAAGGTTAATGCTCCTGGCACGTGACTAGACTCACGCTGTCTGAAAAGCGCGAAATACTCAAATTTGGCGCAAAAGTTTGAACCATAACGAACGCACTTTTCGACAAGCCTAACAATTCTTGACTTTGTAATTTCATAGGGAATAGTCCAAAATTCAAGGAGTCTTCTGATCCGTAAGCTTCGCAACGAAGTGAATGACGTCAAATCCGAACGGAATTGAATATTTCGCAATTTTCACGCGACGTGACTCTAGTCACTTGTCACGAGTCTTAATGGATAAGTGTCAGTATTTATGATATTAATACAAAAAATGTAATATTTTCTTTCAATGGTATCTAGAAGCTTTAGTTTATAATTAATACATTCAAATACTCGATTAACCGAAAGACTTGAAATTATTACGAATCCAATTAACGCGAGAACCAATCACTTGAAAATATTAAATAGAACATTGAAGAGTGTGACAAAAAAAATAATTAAATCGGAATATTGAATTTCCATTAAAAAATTTTGGATTTCTCAAAATTATGTGAAGTCATGGATTTTTCTCTTTAAAACAGAATCTATAAACTACTAACAACAACTAGCAAATTGGTCACAAAATTCCAATTAAAAAAGCTGCCAATACAATTTCTCATTCTTTCCTCAGACTCACAGATATAACACATGAAATTCCTCAGCTCCACAGATCTCTAAGCAATATTACATATATCAAGGAGGCATATCCTAATATGTATTCTATTCCCTTAAAAATGTAATAAATACACACAACAGCATACAAACTTACACATGACTTCGATCGCGTGGACCTGATTGACGTATCCCGAGGGCGCCGGTCTAGAAGCTTGGCACACGTATTCCCCAGTGTCTTTAGGTTGCACGTGCACCACTTCCAAGCTCTTGTTTCCGTACATTTTAATCCTGGGAGGTAGTACCAAATTTGGTTCCCCGCTATCAGCCAAAAGTGTACCTTTGCGCCACCATCTTACTCTGGTCGGTACACCTGACGACAACAATAAACATTCCTTATGACATTATTATCCCGGGTAAACTGACATAATTTCCCGATATATTTGTTTTACGCATATCGATGGAAGTTGGGGCGAAGGGCGAAGAGTGGAAGGGAGAAACACGAGTAATTCTCAAAACATCTATAATCAAAATCCTGTCACGTTTTCACGCGTTCTCAAGATGTACCTGACTTTTTTGTGTTTTCTCGCTTAAGGGTGACAAGAGGATGAAAGCCAAAAGGGTCCTCTTGAGTCACATATTCACCACATCGACTGTATGCTTTCTGCAGTACAATACTTTTGAATTAAATCCATCCCTTTGTCCCTTTCATGTATACAGTAATTTTGGGAACGAGGCAAAGATACCCAATATGTTTATGTGCCAGTTGCATGCAGACGCTTCGTGATAATGACGTATGTTCTGTTGCGTACTGTTGTCACTGTAGTATTCTTATTGTTATTAAGAGCAGCTGTGTCGAGGTGGTAAAAATCGGTTTCTGTTTACATTCTCAGTTCTGTACTCACCGAAGTTGTCTACATAACAAGGAAGTAGAACCGTATCGTTTTCAAACGTCTTGACAGTAGTTGGGACGCTCTTGAAACCTTGGTTTACCGCAGCCTGTCCGACTGTAACGAATGACACGTGGAAAAATGACGAAAAGAGAAAAAATAAATAAATGCGATAATAAGGTAACTGCGCCAGATTGCCAATAGGTCAAGTGTCTGCGATATTATTAGGGTTATAGGCTTAACGTCAAGTGTCGTGCTAGAATTTTGGTAGCTTCTTTTTTTCGCCAAATCCTTTTTTCTTTTTCAGGCCACTGCATAAAAAGTGTGTCTGAAAGTTGGGGTAGGGAGACATGAGTGAGTAAAAAAGGGCTACCAAATTTAACGAGAAAGTTATCGATCCGAATTGGTCTCCCATGGGAACCCCATAAATAAATCTGTTCTCCTGCTCTCGGAGTGCGGCTAGATTTTGCTAGGTCCTGTCGCTACAGGTCGCTACAGGTTATAGTCTCTACATACTATAACGGGTGCGCCCCCCCCCCCCCCTCCACACCCCGTTATAATTAATTTATTCCTCCACGAGCCGCCAGGGAGCGCTGGAGGGCTAAGAATTTCCGAAAAATTAGGAGTCCTGATCGGGAATCAAAGCCGATACCATCGGACTGCTCAGGGCAACTAACACTGTGCCACCGCACCCACTGTCCGACACTGACAAGTCCTATTTACTTATTTTTCGGTCATTCCCAGGTGGACCCACTCCAGCTCTGTAACGCCACGATACAATACATATACAGATATATGCACAACACTATACTTTGAGAATGTTCACTGTATATATCGATTTATTCCGGTCGATAACTATGTCGTTGCTATGTACACGTTTACTGATGCACGCGCGTGCATTGCTCAGGTAAAATTGTAATACTCAAGTTGTATATTTGGCAAATGGAGTAATTGGTGCGTTACGCCTATCCATAATGTGGATAATGCTGATAAAGTTGTATTTAAAAAATTCACTCGTTATACTTTCAAGGCAATGCGTATTATAGGGATAGGATATATATTTCGCATACACCCCGCATACACCCCGCATACCCCTTGTCCACACAAGGGAGACACGAAGACTCCTTAAATACCGGATGGGAGGAAATGGAGAAGGAAGTTTAGCGGCGAGTCGGATATCGTCGACGTTCCACGATGCAAGAAGATTTCCGACAGGAACTTAAATACAGCTACGAGATAGATCGAGGGTATACCTTATTATTATTCCCTGATAGAGAATCCGTGGTAAATATTATTCTTTTTTTTTCAGTGAAGAAAAAACAAGTAAAAATCTGGGAAATTTATTTCTAAAAGATTTTCAAGTCGTCAACACTCACCAGCCACCCAGAAGAAGATCATCCAATACATCCTGTATGTAGAATATAATTTTTCAAATTTCACAATTAATTGATCGAGACGTTATTAGAGTTTCACGCTAAATTCCTTCCAGCAACAATGCAATCGAGGAAAATATGAAATTTACGCAAATATCAGAAGAAAAGGAATGACACAAATATATATAAGTCAGGCGAGCCAACGAGACGACCAGCGAGGAACTTCTTGTCGCCTTCCTTCGCTATTCACAAGATACTGATCCTCTCTAGAGGAACGAGTTCTCGGTCCATGACGCTTCTCGTTGGCTCATACATACGCGTGTATTCACACATGCTTTGAGACACATGGAAAGTTCCACACATCTTATATTGAGTGAGCTTAATGCACTGGTATAAGTCGTGTAATTGCAAAGAATGGTCTGTTGTCAATGAAAAGAGATTCTCATTATGACAGATAAATAATTTTTTCAATTACAACTCAGTTGTTATCCAAAGGTTGGATAAGCGTGTAATATTTTTTTACCCATTTCTCCCACTTCTACAATTAATTAAAGAGTCGTTTGAGAGCCACTGGAAGAGTATTAAATCGACGTCACGATCCCCTTTTTATAGGGGCGAAAAGCATATGTACATATGTGCGTAGTACAGTGGCCGTCGCGCACCCTGCACTCGTCGCGACCAATGCATTCTTCTATAATTTGTTCAATTTACGCACCGACACGAACTTCGTATATGTGCGTGTGTGGAGCTTTCGGAGCGTGTGTGGATTATGGCGTTTTATATGTGTACGGTTATATAGAGCCATGTGTGACGTTCATTGAGTTATCCATTAGATAGTTAATCCAATTCCCGGCGCGATGAAACGAAGAGAAATTAATCTCTTCTCTTTTTCCTTATTTCAATCCACGTCAAGAAGCTCCGTCATATCAATTTCGTGAGGAGCGAGGGAGTGAGCGTCGGTCTGATCGTGAAGCGTGTCGAAATGGGAAATTACGAGAAGTAAAATTTCTTTGACTCGCCTCTTATCCGTGCGCGCAAATCCCTTGCAGAGGTGTAATGTAACACGAGGAAAGACAGCAGGAAGAAGAGAGAGGAAAAAATAAAAAACGAGATCGGAGAAGTCTGCAGCGCTGGTAACTTTTAGCAAGTCTGTCAGAGGCAGCTGGTCTACGTGTATAGCACACTTGTGAGAGAAAGATAGAGAGGGTGGAAGTCTTTTTTTCCATACTATTTCGCATCTCCCCTTTAATCTCACCTGTTCCACCTTCGCCGCCGTACATTTTTGTATGCTTGCAGGAAGCATCGAAAGAAATAAAACTCAGGAGGACGAAGAAGTAAAACGAAAAAAGTACGAAAAAATAAAGAAATACATCAGAATTCGTCTAGATTTTTTCGGCTTCCTACACTTTTCGCTTTCATGGAAATACGCGTGCGCAGCAGCAGCAGCGCCTTCGACTGCTACGATCATAAATATTCATGCTGCTCGTAAAATACAATATTTTTTCCTATCCCTTTTCTCGCCGTCTTCTCCTCGAGGCGTATAGTCAGTTCACGAGTCTAATGTGTTTTTTTGACAGATGTAAAACAATGAAGTCTGTAGGAAACTACACGCGGCTCTGCATAACATTATTGTTACAAAATATGCACGTGCATCATTTGGTACTGTAATATATTTTATTTTTCCATGTTAGCAAAACACGTGTGCGATTTCCTAAGGATTGCATTGCTTTGCGAAACGTCAGAAAAAAACATCGACCGCGTGGACCGACTGTATGCACGTACGTGCATGTAGGTAGAACCTTCGGGTTATCTGTGTTTAGCTTGCTTCTTTTCCCTGTAAGTGTAGGGGGGATAGGACATTTTCCATTTTCCATTTACCATGAGTGCCCGAGATGAAAATTTTGCTTTGACTTTTTCGAATTTCATTTCTACTCTTTTAATTTTTTTCCCTTCTCCAATTTGTCGCGTCGACGATTATTCGAGAGATTTTGTCAGGAACGTGTTTAAAAAGCGTATGAGAACGAGACCAAAGGCACCCAGAAAGTGACGCGATGGGAGGTGCGAGTGAGTGGGAAGATTAGATGGGATAATATGCGGCCGGAAAGCGCGTAAGACGATATAACTTTGTACTGCCTACACTCGAAACGTACGAATGCGGTAACAGCATAATCCGCTTTTAACTCAAGTCGCATTAGCTTCACCTGTAAACCCGGCTTGCGTGACAAGTCAAAAATGGAGTCTCGTAGTGAATACGAGCGATAAAGAAAAACAAAAAAAAAGTCACAGACACCGAAACAAGAGAAATTCAAAATCATAACTATTCTTGCCGGTAATATCAAGCAAAAAAATAACATGGTTAGGGGGAATAGTTCTCAGGCACGAGTAATAGACGGTTGAAACGGAGCGAATAACAAGAAAAGAAAGAATAAGGGTGGCTTCGTTGAAATAGTTTAGAAGATATAAAAGACACAGTGAAAACTCGCTTTCCCGGAAACTGATTCGCGTAATAAAACCCCAGTGTACTTTGTGGGCATTAGACGAAGTGGTGGTGAGGTGACGGCGAGGTGGCGGCGAGGTGGCGGCGAGGTGGCGGCACAGTGAGCATGTTGCTATAAGGGTACATTTCTCAGAGAGAGTTTACACAACAAATTGCTTTCCATGGGAAATAAATAAAACAGACCTCAGTAACGTATACAGCGCCGGGATGAGAAGATGTTTATGAGAGAATCGGAAGTGTAGCTGCTCGTTTTGTGTTGCATGTCAAACTCGTTGAAATCTTACGTGCCCTTTGACCTCTTTTTGCCAATCTGACCATCCCCTCTTGCCGCCTTCCGCCGCTTTGCTGAATCCAGTGTGCCACTTAGGCACCTCTCGATATGCGACTGAGAACGTCGAGTAAGAGTAGAGGCATGTTTTAAAGTCTCCTTTCCGTAAAAATATCAGAGAGAATAAAGCGTTCCGACTCCGTTTAGAGATTTTAAGTGACAACGCTTTTAGTGTCTGTATGTATGTACACATGATCATCATAAAATGACGTATAATTCACGACGGAACTTGTAACGAGCAGTAAATTACATCGTGCGCGAAAATCATATAGTTACCTGTACAGTGCTCGAACGTGTAATCGATCATACTCGATGGGAAAGTTAGTGTTATTAATGTGCTCATTAAGAGAAGGTAGGGACTCTGTAAATGCTAAGGGTGGTATAATCCAAGTTAAAAAATTGAGGTAATAAAAAAAGATGAGTACGAGACATTCGTATTAAAGGTTGAAGGACAGCAATGGTACGTGGGACAGGACTATATCAGGGATGTCCATACATTACGAATGAATCACAGATATTGTAAAATTACCCTAGCTAAGAGCAAATGTCTATATACTAGCAGTCTCTTTTGAGAGGATGAAAAATAGTGTTGAAAGAAAGTTCCTTGAATATTAGGGCACTGTACAGTAAAGATGCTGAATGCGAGCTATGAAAGGATTGCGAAGATACCTGCTATAGGGATTCACCGAATGAATGTTCTCATCTAGCGGTGAAATGAAATTCTTCGATTCTTAGGAAGTCTTCGGACTGACATGAGCCTAGCCAGTCTAACGTAACTTAATCTAACCCAAATACGAGGTTTCTATCCACTCGTACGATAATTGACAAGAGGAAGGAATAAAAAGTACCGAATTCCAATGTGGGTCAACGTAGCGACATTGTTCGAAGGCTGACTGCTTGATGTCGCTTAAAGTCAATTCTCGTTGTGGTAGCTGCTTTATCCAGTGTTTCCGTCGGGTATTGTGGCCCAATAGATTTCGTGTATCTATAGTTCGAGAGATGCTGGATGCTGGTAGAGTCGGCGCAAAACGAGGGCAGATTCGGGGGGTGCGAGGTGTGCGGGCGTGCTGACGGGCGAGGGGGAAGGGGCGACGGCTGCGTGAGACGCCGAGGGGCACAAGGAAAAGTGGGGTGGTTTGTCAAACTGCCTGCGGGATTCGCGATACTCGGGATGGGGATCAGAATTGTGAATGGTCTGGGTGGTGGTGAGGCTGCTGAGGGTGCGCGGTCTCAGAGGAGGTCAAAGAGTGGTAGGAGGTTTGAGGGTTCGAGGGATAGAAGATAGGGGTAGCTGTACCAAACGAGGACTCACCCTTATTCAGTTCGCTTTCAGTTAGTCGATACACAACCCGACGTGTCCCAGTGCTTTTCTGCTGGTCTAGTCGAATTTTTCGACATCCTTTCCTTTCCACCATTCTCCTTTGCTATGCCTTCATTTATTTCAAACTGCTTCTTCTTTGTGCACTATCGGTATAACCTACCCTCGTCATGTTCCTACTGATGTTTATTCGCTTCATTGCTTCTTAATACCGCCTACGCGAATTTTCCTTACCGAACAGAGTTACGTTACGAATTATCTAGAAAGTTCCTGCACTGTGTCCCCAATTCTACTACGCTACGAAGTGACGTGTATTCGCGTGTGCTAGAGTGGGCGTTGTCCTTCAGAAGCACAACACTGATCGGTTCTGTGTTGATATTTAGTTTTTGGACGACACGCCCTTTACACGCTTGCCACGCCCTCTTTCGACGTATTACACGCCCATTTTCACGAGGAACACGCCCTTTTTTACAATACGCACGCCCTTTTTGCCATACGACCGCCTATTTCTCCAAATATCCCACCTTCTTTAACGATTTCCACGTCCCTTTTCCCGATCGCAACGCTTTCCTCAAATCAGTGACTCATCGTTATCTATACCAACCATCGAAGCTTGGTGGGAATTCTTGTGATTTGATTGTATTACTGGTGTTACGTGAAAAATGTGTTGCTACTTGAAGCGTCATGGTGATGCCTATGACATTTCTTGCTTTTGAAGCAATAGTGAAAATGCCAGTAATCCAAGAGGACGACGACGAGGACAATAATAATGACGATGACAATGGCTGCGGCAAGCAGGCGGAGCAGCAGCATTGGATGGATGAGCGTCGCGACTCATCACCATAGGCCGTCAGCAGTGCACGCGCAATTGGATCCAAATAAAGTGAGAATTACACAAAATTTAATGCATTATTAATTAAAATAATACACACATCTATGATTACTCTTTCCGAATTCGTATTCATTTTAGACATTTCCAAGGAACAAAATTTAGACCTGTGATGCATAATAACTGAAATACATTCAAATAATACAATATTCACGAAGCATGAAACGTTAACCCAAAATCGATAGTACTTTATCGACAGGCAAGATTTAGCGGAAACACATTAGTCAGAAATGTTTTCGTTCGACGGAAATGATATTGGGAATGCACTCAAGAGGTTAATCACCGATGAATTGAAAGCATATGAAACGATTCAAGTATTTGACTATTCTCAAAACCGGAAATAATCTCAATTTCGTCTAGACTTATCCGGAAGTGCATTTAGCGATATCAACGTTTTGAATTCCCACCACTGAGTAATTGTTAAAACGATCGTAATAACGTTATTCGAAATATCCGCAACCTCAAAGGGTTTTATAAACCTTATGGGTAATAGGAAGAGTGAGTAGGTACGTACATACATACATATACATGTAAACTAACGGCTTCTTAGCTCCGAACTTTTTCCATCGTTTTTCAAGGGACGCCCACGTCCCTTGGCGGCGCACTTCCACTTTCCTCTCTTCTTCTAGAGAATGTAAACACCTGGTCGAGAAATTTTTACGGCCGCGTTTCTCTAATCTGAGTTGTCCGTGCAACAAGATTTTGCGCGCCGTTGAAGTCGTAGGAAGTTTTCGGTGAAGTTGCGTTCCGAAATTTGCTGTCAGTACTGTGAACCGAGGAAAATGTATAGTTGTCGTTATTAAAGCGACGGTCAGTAATTGCACAAACAACAAGGCTAGTGGAGAATTTAAATCTTGACAGATTCGTTATCATTGCTACTAGAAGTTGTTGTCCAAATACTAACGATTGCAGTAGTAAGTATCTTTTGCGTATGGGAATGGCGCTATTTCTCTCACAATCAGATGCATACATATAAACATGGACATTACGTTGTCCACAAGACTCGTAACGAATTTCGAAGCTCAGCTTAATGCTGTGACATACGGTGTGCCTTTGGATGCTCGAGGAAAACTTTATAGAGCAGTACATTTCTTTCAAGTTCTCGTCCCTTTTCTCCGTCTCCCATTGCAACTTTAAAAATTTTGTTTGGCCTTTTTTTATTCCATTTCTTTCTTTACCATAGGCAAGTCCCATCCTATTCGTCATACTGGATTTTCATATGGAAATTAGGATCGGGTCGCTTTAAGTTAAAAGAAGTTGTAAAGGGGAGCGGAAGAAAGTGCGGGGTCGTGCACTCACCACGAAATTTGCATTGAATTGATTTCGAAACGCTCGAAATTGATTAAGGATTTTCAAAGGAGATGATTGATAGTAGTGGATATCGTCATAAATTTCAGCGTAGAATTCAGTAGCGTCTCCTTTCGCCTGACATTCATCTGTTTATTTCTCTTTTTCTCTCCAAGACCACTCAATAATATGAGAGTAGCTCAAAGAGGGAATAAAGAGGGAACAGGAGCGCCATCGTTAATCCAGTTTGAGTTGCGGGCTCCCAGGGGAATCCCCGTTCGTATCCGTGGAAAGAAAGAAAAGTGCTGGAGATGGCATAAAAGGGGATAGTATAATAAGAACGGTTAAAAATTTGTCGTAACGAGGACTCGAGACTCCAAACTCCAAACTCCAGGGACTGTCTGCGTCTCTCGTTATGTCAAATGACATCAGAGCAATACCGACCCATAAAATTGCATTTTGTAAATTAATGAAGAGAAAATTGACTACGTGTCAACCTAAGCCATTAACGTTCTTACGTGTCAGTTATAGTTATGTTTCACGTACCCGGATATTCCGCGGATCCCATTTCACATCCGACATCGTATGCATCCATTTTACTAATATATCACTTGCATTCGACACGATTACCCTCTTCTGGCTGGCCACTACTTCCGGTCGTCATTTACTCTCCTCTCACTCTACCTTACTATGTGCAAGGTGCTATGTGCAATCGATGTTTCTTGATACTGCGGAACAAAATATTCTCCTACGCTAGCTATAGGATCGATATGCGATCCCTTCCGGAACATAAGCCCTCGTTAGGTAACCTGTCAACGCCAGAAACGAGTTTTATTGACTACTGTGATCCTCTACTAAACTGCTGATCCTCCGCCATATTACCAAATACGAACATATATATTTTATCGCGGTAATATAAACGGATGCGAATTTCCTGCTTCCCTTTGCAAGAAAAATAACCGACTACTTTTCCTCGTAGCTGCGACAGTCCTTCTACGAGTATCAGGGCCTGACAGTCAGATTGATGCAGTGTTTCAAGTATTTTGATTCTTTCAGTACAATTGATCATCAATGTCGCGCCGTGTAGACGAGACGACATTGACTAATTCGCGTAAATGTAATTCCGTAAAGAGACAGTTGCTGTTCGTGAAGTATGCACATGTGAGTTTCAGACAAGAATATAATATATTTATTGTTAGATTGACAAGAAGGATGGCTTAACTGGTGAAAAGCATCTTTAGTGTGTGCGTGCGCATGTGTAATAATGGTATATGGGAATAATTGTCATACAGTTGGGACGAAAAAGTTGATTGTTAAATATTTGCATAAAGGGGTTGACGGTTTTTAAGCCGGATAGAACGTCTTCCCTTAATTATCTAGAGTTAATTAGGGTTTTAGCCTCGTTGAAAAAATAATTATCCGTCCCTCTTGTCACGGTAAAATCTAATTTCCGGCACAAGCAATTTATTAGGTTAGGGACAATTTGCCATTTAATTGTTTACTGTCTTGAGATGACAGCAACTTGTATTCCCATTACATGGCTGAGGCTTTTCAGTAAGCGTTACGGATTTTTCTACAAAGAGATGCATTTTACGTTCTCTACAGATGTTTTTGCCTGGCTAGGGAACTTTATCGTGAGCTTTGCAGCAACAGAAGGACAACGTGAAACGTAACATAGCACGATTTCACGTAATTCGAAACGTAAAGAGAACGCACGTACATTGCAATTGAATTGTGAGTTGTCGAAAAAATGAAAGTTTTTACATCGACACGTTGAAAGCGAAATAAAGAAAATGAAAGGAATGATAGAACAAAGTTTATATTTTCATGCTTCAATTCGGTCTACCCGGTCTACCAGGGATAACCTTAAAATAGAATTCTGCAGTCTCGCGCCATCAATTCCCTAATCCAACGAGAAAGAGAGAAAAAGCGAAATGTCAGGAAAGGAAGAGAGCGAGGAAGTAAAAGGGGGAGAGAGTCAGAGAATTGGTCATGCGCCTTGGTTAGGTTAAACTGTTCGTTTCAGAAGGCAGCTTTTAGTTTGTTGCGTCCCTCACTGGGGAACGGATCGAGAAATCCTTTTCGCGACGTAAAGTATTCAGAGACAAGCAGAATACGAGAGAAATAAGTTGATGTGATAAAAGAGAAGAAAAAAGGGAACTGAAAGAAAGACAAGATTTTTTTTAAGTGGGAAGATTTAATTTTTAGAAAAACGGCGGAAAAGATGCGATGTTTAAAATGGTAATTTGTCAGTTACCGACGGAGCTATGAAAGTTAATTTGTTTTCTACCATTGTTATACTCTTCGTCATTCATCCACTCGGTGACTCGACGATGACACGTAATGATTTTGAAATTGTTATCGTGCACGACGATCAGCGAAGTGATCGAGTCGTCAAAAAATAGAGAATGACGGAATCGCCGACGGTCTCGATCGGCAAGTGCACCGACGAACGATCCGATCGGACGATTATACTGGTAAATAGATAAACAGGATATCAGTCAAGAAGTCTCACTAATCGTGGGTTGGTGTCCAAGCTCTTTCACCATGTTTCCAAAATTACTCATTGGGGTGGGATAATTTTTTATTTATTTATTTATTTTCTTTTTTTCACATTCTCACAGTTCTTCTACTTGTTCATCCTTCCTAAAAATTTCTTTCCGTTTTTCATTCTTCTATTGTTCCAGCACATACAAGATATCAACAGCCAGGTAGCGCAATTTCGGGATCTTCTTATTAACATCGGCCAACCACGAGATTGTCCCGAGTTAAGAGAGAGGATAAGAAAACTTCGAAGAAGCTGCGTCGACGCTTGTAAGAACACATCGCAATTGGTATTGCCGCAGATGCGCAGGTAGGTCGAAAAAGTTTAACAAATTATACACAAATCTTATATGTTTCATTTGTGACTAAACATTTATTATTATACGACACATAAAGAAAAACTAGTTCACCTCCGCGCAACAGTTAGCCGCTCAATCAACGTTGAGATTATAATCTATCGATCGAGTCTCGCGCTGCGAGTTAACTGATATAGCTGGAATTGGCTGCAAGTCAACCCTCCATTCTCACCCTTATGCCAGTTGTTCACGCCAAGATTTTGTATCTTTACACCCGGAATATTTTAATCACCCTTTATACGTGTGGTCTCGTTACTCTTTTTGTTTTACTGCGCTTCACTCTTCACACTCTTCTTTGTCCTCCTCACGCGCGCATAGAAATCCTGCGAAATTCGCACGCACAAGGAGTGGACGTAAAAAGCGTAAATAAAAAAAAAAGGGAATAACGGGACTCGTCTAATTTTCATTTGTCCCGCTGCTAATTAATAGCTACATAGACACGATGTAGCAGCTGTTTATGGGAATGGGTATGATGTACTTTTGGAATGACATTCTATCTCATAAATGAATATTCATGAAATTTCCATTCGCTGACCGATAAAGATACTTTAGACAAAGGTTAACTCTTAGACGCTCTGTTCCTTCCGGCATTATTTGGAGTGCTTGCCGCTTTACTTATCAGTAAGTTGTTCTTGCTGCGAAGTCGCTTTACAAGTTTTCTTGAAAAAATATTGTACCTAAAATTAACATGAATATTTAATGTTTCATGGTATTCGATATTCAAAATCCATATTCTTCAGGGCTCAGTAGTTTGTTCATTTCAACGCCAAAGAGCAACAGTGTTTTGTAACAGCACGCAGTCTTTCAACATAGCTTATGCACGCAAGTGATGCTGTGTGAGAGGCACTACGTTATATTTTTAATCTGGACGATTTTCATTGATCATAATATTCGAGTGTATATTTACGACTTACACTTACGTCGTAAGTCAGAAGTAGGCTGTGCACATAGGAAAACAGTTTAACATTCGCGCATTCTTGTCTGCTGTTGTCTGTTGTTCTCGAGTGATTTCTAATTTTTATTCTTTTGAACTTTCAACATTTTGTCTCATATTGCATTTTCAGATTTGCCAAACAATGATCATTTTTACTTTGAATATCCCACAGTCCCCATTCCGTCTCTAACTTTAATATTTTCAGGCATGCAGGTCGTTTTATACCATCGACCTCCCTTCGTGAATTGAGAACTTGGTGATGAGGTAGTGTGTTACATCTTGTGGGTCTACATAGTTTAAGGCACACATTGAGGAATAAAGTGATATGAAAAACTCGTCTGACGAGAAAAGAGAAAACTAATTTGAATTTTCTAAATTAACAAAGGAAACGCTACACTCGTCACTGTATTGTTAAAGGCCTCTCAAATAATTAATAATTTACATACTGAATTTACAAATGATCAATGAAAAATGAAGAAATGAATATGTATATGTAAAGGTGTACACTAGCGCCATTAACCACGAGGACGTTTACCTACAACTGCAATGAAAATCAATAAAGAACAATGAATTTTTTTAAAAAGCCTATAGAACTTTCCAACGCCTTGTACATATATAATTCACACTAAAAGCTTTAAAATATTTACAGTATCTCTATTCGCTTCCTAAAGATGCCTATTAACGGACAAACCTTTGTGATGCAATATTCAATTTTGAGGTAGCCGTTATTGCGATCCACTGTACCATAACCGTATAAAGTATCACTGCGAATTTAAGTGTGAAGGAAAGTGTTGTTCCCCATCCTTTCTATGTTAGTAGTGAGAGTGTAAAAGGTTTGGCTACATACAAGTGTGTTGCTTTTACGTTCAAACACGCGAGAATACCAACACACTTGCAAGTGCGTAAAACGTGACTACCATACATAGGATAAGGAGTAACACACTTCCCTGGGCACTTGGATTTGCAGTGTATGAGTTTCTAAGTCAATTCTGTTGCACACTATCAATTAAAATATTATTATGCTACGATATACATATATCTACAAACTATACAAGGCATGCAAACACGAGCAAACACGAGCTCGTCGTGGGCCTGCACTTTGGAGTCTCCCTTTAGTCGAAAGAATTAAACATTTAAACAGCTGTTAACACGGTATCAAAATGATAAACACCTCAATCTTTCCTCTAATTTTTCCAATACTTTGTTACGGCGTGATTGCGTCCACATGCAATCAGCTAACAACACAAGCTTAAAGTACTCGAACCCCGTCGAAGCTATTTTTGTAACGGCAGTGCCAATCAACTGATAAGTAAGGAAAAGTTTTATATTTTTTGTTTTTCCGATAATTCACGTAATCAATCCACTTCGCAAAAACTTTGTTGCTCTATCGTTTCCATTATAGCCTCCACCCTCTCACAATCAGTTTCCGATTCCTACAAGATCTGCCGTGGGTAAACAAACAGACTATGAAGAAAATGCTCGCGGATAGAACGAGTAAAAAAAGGAAAAGAAAAGTTCCGAGAATTCTTACAACTGTGTCGCACGACGAGTAATTGCGGTGAACTCGGCCGCAGCTTTTCCAGGTATACTCAGGTCAGCCGCTCCTCGGGAAGGGTTCTCGGATCCGCTTTAATGAAACTCTAAATATTTCATGTGGCACTTTGCTAGTTTCGGTTTGAGCTTTAATCGTAAAGAGGTAACCTTCCTGAATATCATTTCCGGATAATAATTTTCCTCGTCACGCACAGAGAAACTTGCGCAAAATTATTTTTTAGGCAATGTTACGCGAGGACCAAAGTATTGCTCGAAGTTGTGTTGTAAAGTTCGTAATTTGTCACAAAGTTCTGTACTGCGTACACGCGACAATTCCAATTCAACTATAAGCAACGATTGAAAGAGAAAAAGAAAGAGTTGCAGACTCTTCGATATAAATTTCATCAGTGTACTGGAAATTTCCAAACGTGCTAGACTTCAACTTGGCTTCTTTTGTTTAGTCTACTTAAATGCTCTCGTTGCGTACTGTAAAATGTCTTCTTATATACATATTATATAGTTTGTGTTAGGAAACGTTTATAGCTACAAGCATGCAAACGGTAAAATCGATTAGCTCAAACGTCCAGAGTCACAGTCACTTCGTTTCCATTAACAGGGTAAGAAAAGAAAGCGTGGAATACGTAGAAAGAAAATCGAAAGAGTGAAAAGAAGTAGTCAGTACTTTAGACAAAGGCTGTTCATCACAGGAGAATTAGCCCATGCTTGGGATAATTGAAGTCTAAGAATTTTTGTTAGGATTTTGACACTGGTCAAATTTTAGACCTCGCACGCTGAACTCGTCAAAGCTATTTGAATTTTTTCTTTTTTTATTAAAAAAAAAAACATGTTTTCTTTCGCGAGTCAAATAGGTTTGTCTGATGTACGCCTGGACTCCTCGTTAATTGACGCTTTTTCAGCAGTGGAAGTACCAGAGCACGGAATGAACCCTGCGGCAAGATCAGAAGCACTTATTGTTAGACGTACCATCGCGAAAGTTAATATCGTCCTTGGGAATTTATAAAAATTTAAAGGAATTCAGAATCTCTGCTGAATTTCCATTGGCACGATGTGTAAGACAGTTTAGGTTCCTCCATATACATATTTGCATTAATTTTCTTAGCTGGAATATCGCCCCAATGCTAAATTTTATTTGCCGCTTGACCGTTTTATTTATTACTGCAAAGATCGAGTTGATAATATTTTTTAAAATAATTGTACCAAATCAGATAATTTGATTTTATAAGTTTACTGTGCCTTTCGATCCCATGGAATCATCATTAGCCACGAATGCATCTATCAAGAGTCCAATTAATTCGATTAGCGTTTAAAGGTTCAGAGGTACAATTATTTAGAAACGTTTCCGACCACTAGAATCCTCATTAACGAATGGCTCTATGTACAAATGAATTATTGATCTTAGAAAGAAGTTACGTGCGTCTCCAGTTGATTCTATAAAAGGGGAATTACCAATTGCATTTTAAATCATGAATTAGCTTTAAAGATTTAGTTTCCCTTCAATAGATGATTGCATTGAAATATTTATGGGACAATTATTAACAGTGTTTCTCCTATGGTACCCATCTTGTAAGAACTATTAGTTAAATATAAATCACATAAATCAAGTAGATTGAATGGAAATTACCATTCGCTTCAACTCAAAAATATTAATCGATTGTCGCAAGTGTGAAATTAAACGGCGATCAGACAGACGGGGAAGGCGACTACGTGATACAGGAGCTATCTGCAACTTACTGCAACGTATGTATGTATGTGCATACATACCAGCCAGGGCACGAAGCTCCGTGGTGCCACGGATAGACCCTGTGACGTCAGAAGGGTCAAGAGAATTTTAGTACCAAAAAAATGTATACCTACGATGTGTTCTTTCTAGATTTATGACTCCCAGTTGAAACTTTCTAACCAAATCTACGTCACGGTGCCGCTCGATATTTTTTATAAATCCATCTGGTCTGTGTAGAAAGTGTAACTACTGAAACTAACAAGCTCACGCCGGGAACGTTGTCCGGCACTATCCTTTTGTCTTACAATTAATAGTATTAATATAGCGTATCTGAAAAATCAAACCTGTCAGCTTTGTAATTGTGCACCTTATACATTTTTAAGATAATCATATAACAACAAAACTTAGTCTCGACAAGATGCAATTTTATCTACTAATCTTTCACTCGAGACTTATAAATCTAATAGAAGCATGTTGAGCGTGCAGATTCTTTTTGCCGAGAAAATTACTCATTTTTTGTATTAAAATTTGACCTTCATTATTTTGGATTGATCTATTGTTACTATAAATGTTACTATTCTGTTTTTTCTTCAATCTTTATTAATTTATATTTTTCAGTGCTATGGATCTTGGCATACCTGCGGACAGTCCAAATTTGGTTTTACTATTCTTCGTAAGTCAACTTTTCCTGCGTGAGCTCTACAAGAGCAAGAATCTAGTGCGCATCGTTCCAATGGACATGTCTGGATATTACGGTAAATCCTATGCCAAAATGGCCGTAATGTACAAACAGCAACTGGCGCAAATACGTTTGGCTTCTTCTTTTATGTTTTCGTTTGCGGTTTCTTTTGTAGTCGTTAATGGCCCACTAATCAAACTGGGTCAAAAGGTCTCTCCGTATGTACTTAGAGGACAAACGAAACAGCCGCCCTATTCTCACAATAGTTACAAGTACTTAATAAAACTAGCGCTACATGCATGTATACATATTTATCATATACAATACAATATGTACACAAGTGCCGCGACACAGTATTATACGAATCAGCAAGTATTGCACAATTGCACCTTTGTTTACGAAGCTCCAAATCGGTATGCTAATCTGCATAAATTCACAATTATTGCAGAGGGTAAAGCTGGTCCTTCAAATATTGGCAACGTGATATCCCAAATCCTCCTGTGCAAGCAAATAACGCCAGATTTCAACGAAGAAGAACTTTGCAGCATCCGCAAGGATTCCGAAGAGATAAGTGCGCTAATAGCAGAGCTTCAGGAATTTATGCCACAGTCCGAAGCGGACGCGGGTAATTAAATGAAATATAAAAAAAATACCGGAGAAATAAGGTAGGATTACCAATTAGTAGCAGTGTTTCTACAAGAGGTCCTTTAATTTCCAGAACGTACGGTCGCCCTGCAGGAACTGGGAACTCGTCCCAGCCGCAACAATGGGAACGGAAAGAGTTTTCGTTGGGACAGCAAAACCAGACATCCTTCTTACTTCCGAGGAGGTATCAATCTCCTCTGCTGCGCCGCACGACCCAATTACGTCTGATCCACCTTCTATCAAGGATTGTCCTTGGCGTCCTGGCCGGACATCAAATCGAATGCTTACAATATTACCAAGCTCAATGGAGATGATCCTTCTATTATGTGGCGCAGAGAGTCTATTAGTACTAGACTACACTACACGCCTATTTCCTATTAACTTTCACCGGATAATCATTTACCTAATTCTTGCCTACACACCTAAGAGAATGATCCTATTTTTCCCTGCCTCCTCATCGCCTCTCTTCCTATCACTCTAAGACGCAAGCCGGCTGTTACACTCCTTCAGGGCACCACCGATATCGATATACAATTTTTGGGTCCAAAACTTAATGACTTCCGTACTCCCCAAATCAGGGAACACAATAATTAAAAGAAAAGGAAAAGTAGAAAAAAATACAAGAGGAGAACGGAGAGCGTAGTTGACTATAAAAGGAAACTAAAAGAGTAAGAGCTCAGGATAAATGTTAATATTCGCCCTTTGCGATATCCTCTATTATTATTATTATATATTAGTACGGATTATTCAATTAATCCGTGGAACGTAGAACGAATTAGTTGTGATAATTAGTTCCATTCTTGAACATGGAACAGCTCGAAGAGTTTGATATTTATTAATTATTATTCTTAGATGGACCAATGAGGAGAAAAAAAAGAAAAAAATATATATATATATATTGTCCATTGATTAATCGTAGTAGATGAAAGACTTGATTATTATGCGGGTATCTTGCAGATTTATGGAAGTCGTTAGAATCACATTTTGACTGTACTCTTAACCGAAGGGATTATCAAACTATATTTTAAAGAAGTCAATATTAACTAATATATAAGTAGTGCTAATTAGTATTCTGACCTTTTTGCGAGTAAGCGGACCAACCTTCGGTGCTACGAAACTGGTTCTATACGTAGGTGTCGTATTTACTAATGCGGTGCATGGAACGTCAAGAGCCGAAATCAATACTTATATATTATAGCTTGAATTTCATTTACTATTATAAATTTCAAGAAGTTGCTCTCTAGCCAGTGAGGTCGTTTGAAACATTTTACAACAATGACCTCCTCCTCCGTAGTTCTTAATAGCGATATTATTATAGTGATAATGAGACTCAACGAGCATTTAAATAGATATATTAGAGTATTTTAACAAGAGTTTCGGGAAATATATTCAGAAAAAATGGACGTCATTTTAGAATTGCTTGGAGTTTTCATTCATTCCTTTGCCTACTTTAATAACTGAACAATACAAGCTGGTTCTTTTTATTAATTTTATTAAAGTGATTTATCCACATATATCTTTTCCCTTACAAATTTTAATAGCATTCTTTAATAACGTACCTGTGCTTTTAGACATCAAAGAATATTTGCCCAGAAAGGAGTACATTATTTCCTCTTCTTCGTATAGATGTTAGCTGATGTTACAGATGCTGAGTAAGTTTCATGGGAGATACGATTGAGGTAATATAATGCTATCAAGGAAAATAGAAAGCACGTAGTTGTTGCCACTCGATGAACCATCCCTGAGGCAATCAATGATACAACGAGAGCCACGAACACTAAAACATGTCGTAAGAATCATATTAATTTAACCCTTTATATAACTCATATGAATAGAGAAGACCAAGGAAAAATGAGCTATTTAATGAAATTAATCAGACTACGAAACAAATAATATTTTCGCTGCTTATTATTTATAAATTTATTTACAATCATTAATATAAGGAAATGTATGCAAGTATTCCTAATTTTCGAGAATTTAGATAAATTTTAAGGGGTCCCATGTCCCACTTTGCCCCAGCCTTCGGTTCTGTCTCTAAAGCATATACATACCCTCTGGAAAGAGTTTAGACTGGAAGGATTTGCCAAACATAGTAGCCTCTAAATTACTCAATGCAGTGAGTAAGAATACAAAAAGTAGAGAACCAACATAACCACCAAATATAGTGTGCAACTGAGACGATGTTAGCCACCACTTGTACATTTGCATACCAGAAAAAAGTATGACAGTCAGAATGGAAGACAGAACAAACGAGATACCACTGGCAGTCACTGTAATAAAATACAAAAACTTTTTAGAGTCGTATCGTGTTTCATACCAGTGTTTGGTTAGAGGTTAACTCGTCCATTTTACTGGACGGCATCGCAATAACCTTGACCATTCCTGTATACTCACCCATTATAACTATTTTACTGTTTTCTTTGTAGTTTTTGGAAACGATGATTAAATTCTTGTCCAGCTGTGTTGAAACTATCTTTTAGTTTTTGTTTACACCCGGTACAATGCCTTACGTGCTACGTTGCTACTGATATGATAACTTCGTCTTCTTATTATTAGATGGCGCAGTGTAATAATGGCTGCGTTTAGTAGAAAAGTACCCTAAAGCATGTAACGTAAGGTTACGTCGGCGCCACCTGTATAGTCGATGTAGTACAAATAATAAGCGCGAATTCAAACCAGATACAAATAGATAGATAATGCCGATTCCGCGAATGAAATGGTCATTCGAGAATAGGGAAACAAAAGCAGTAAAATGCCAACGTCCGAGACCTTGCAGGCACATCGCGTGCCATAAAAAGCCAGATGACGATCTTGCAGGAGAAATTCCTATGGCGAAGGTTGCGTCCACACATCTGAAAAGGATTGCAGTAAAACACTCATCCAGGAATGTTCACTTCACCCAAGAGATCGACCAACAGAAGCCCTAAAACTTTCTTCGCACGTGGCGAAAAATCGGCGCCAGCAAGTCATCCTGCACGCTGGGGGTTCCACGGTCAGGCTGGCCCTTAATCTTGGACCCACCTACCCACCCCCACTGGTATATGGGAAGCTTACGTAACAAACCCTCCTGATTGGCCAACACAGGTCCCTCAGAAGAACCTACCCTTGCGACTGGCCATCCGGACGATACCATCCACATAGGGGTGCAAACTAGAACTTAAGACAAAATTTGTAAGAACACTTCGAACCTGACGATTGTAGAGAGAAAACGTACCCTGTAACAATGTGCAGAAGTTGCTTTTATCTCATAATCCTACAGTGGTTTTCGCTTTCCTTTCAAGGGCCAAGTCTCGATCCTTTTTCCTTCCTTATCACCAATCTCCACCTAATAATTAATCACTCGTGACTAAACGATCTGGCGTTTTAAAGGCGAATTCGAACTCTCGCTCCTTCCCGCGAATCAATTACTCCTGACGCCATTTACAACGGTCGACACTACTCGCGCAAGGCTAGGAGTAGATTACAGACAGCAATTGTATTCGATTGATCAATGGCTGTGTTCAGCAGAAACACCGCTGAGGAAGCAAATATATTTGATTGGTCAAATCTCACAACTGTTGCAAGATCTACGATCAAATGACCAATCAAACATATTTGGTCCCTCAGCAGTGTTTCCGCTGAACACAGCCAATTAATCGTAAATCTTGCAACAGTTGTAAAATTTAACGAATTATATGTGTTTGCTTCCGTAGCGCTGTATCTTATGAACGCAGCCAATGTGCACATATGATCCATCCTTCTGTCCTTTCCTTCGTGGTTTTATCCAAGGTCCGTAAATGGAACACGGCAAGGGCAGGTTTTCCCACTCACCTCATAGCATTTGTACCCAAAATGAGGACCGTGCATTGCTCGTATACTGATTCTCCCAAACAGATATAACTGGTGCACCACACTTACCCTACCCGTATACTTACGGGATTCACGAACGGCACCCATGGGAAGACCTTACCTAATGCGGAGGTTCTGCGTTCCATTTACGGACCTTGTCTTTCAGTACTGGCAGTAGTGTGTGTTCATTCCGTTATTCGCTTGCAGTGCACTGCGACAGTTCCGCGTACTGTAATGACGTCATTTTCACAGTACTAAAAGCTTATATCCGAACATAGGGATAGAGTCCCCTAAAGCTGCAAATTCACGAAGCGATCAAGTCGCTGCGATGTTAGTCACGTGACCGCTTTTTTCGTTAGCGGGTACAATAGAAAAAAAAAACGTAAATAAAATTATAATATCAACGAAAATTTGTAATTAGAATTACATTAAATTTCTTAGGTAAAGTATCCATGTGCATCTTGTAAAATACCATGTCTGATCGACGAAGTAAAACGTCACCCTTGTACTAGAGGGGCAGGGTAGATAACCAATCGCAGCGATTTTATCGCTCCATGAAGAGGCGTCCTAAGAGTAAACAGATATAGGAGGGAGCATACCATGCTGACGGAGAGGGACGGAAGTGACTATACATATCGTCATAAAAAATCGACTACTGCCGAACCGCGTAACTTTTAAATGAGATTTCAATTTCAAATATCAAAGCTTGTAACTCTTACTTGGTTCCCTGTAACGTGTCCCGACATTTATTTAACCCTTTTATTGTTCTTTTTTCTATAACATCAGCACCACAGTCAATATTTTTACACTTCGTGTGCTATTTTTATAAGTGAAATATCTGCAAATATGGAAATCAAGTGACTAATAAGCATTACGACAAAATAATAGTTAGTTTGACGTTACAATTAACTTTCCCATTTGACGTCAAATTTTCTCACTTTACGGCCGATTTCCGGCCTGAATTTATGACGAAGAACGTCATTTTTAAGCATGTGTTTTTTTTCATGCCACGCATCAGTCCTAAAGCGACGAACAACATTTTTGAACTTTTGAAGTTAAACATTAACTATACTCGCTTCGTGAATTCTCGATTTGTCTCAAGCTGCGAGAAGTAGCCACAGGCGGCACTGAAAACCGTAAAAAAAAATTTATTCTCAAATTGGCCGCCTGACGTACTTCCGTCACCTATGAACCCCCCAGCACCAATATGTTCCCTCCAGTATCTCTTTACTCTCTGTGGAAGACGCTACAGAAGCAGCTACATTGCACCATGCTTTCTTACAAAATATATCATCCATGATCTTCAAAAAATTACGTATTATTAGAAATAAGAAAATAATAGAAAAGCTTTACTGATTATAGTATTCATTTTTTTTTGTATACCTCCAAAAACTGCCAAGTTCTTCCATCGATTCCGAATTTATTGTTCTGGTCTTTTGTTGCTTTCTACTTTTTTTTCTTCAGACTTCTCATTGTGGTCCAGTTACAACGTATTCCTTAGTACTTAAAATTTTAGCAATTCCTTCCCAAAGCTTTTTTTATGAATACTTTCCATTACTGAATTTTCTTTCAATTGACTTAAGTGTCTCTAGAAAAAAGAGAACACAGGGCGTAGAGACCACCTGTACGGGGAAGCTGCAAAACATGTGAAACATGTGTATTACTCATGGATGTATTCAGAGCTTTAACTCAGAAACTGTAGTTGATATTCACAAATGTTTAATGTACGTTCAACTTCACCAACTTCGCTAGGATCAGCATCAGTGTTAACTGTTTCGTCTTCAGTTACAAGGTTGTAGTATGTTACTTTTATCAGTCAATTTTACGTGCAGAAAAAAATGTTCAATTAAATTCATTTAGTAGTACACTTATCGTTTCGTGCACGTGTAGCATCTTTTTTAAGATAACGCCACTTCCATAATTGTGTCAGTGTCACAATTGTACAGAGAAATATTTTCTGTCGACATCTTATAATTCCCGCCAAAATGCAATGCTCGTATCAACCCACCTCAAAGCTACGGGGGGTGTGGGCTCGAAGCGGTTGCGAAAAATGACGTCATCCGTGACGTTTCGAGCAAGAGCGCAAAGACCGCGGGCGCCTTGTGAAACAGCTGAAGGAGAGTTGCGAGAGTTGCGATCGTCTAGTGGAACGCATCCTCAGACAGTCCCTACGCCTCCTTGTCTAATAATGAATGCGCGCGCACTTGGACGGCAAGTTATTGCGCGTGAATAGGTGTAGCATGGTGTACAACGCATTTATATTTTGATCTTGTCATAAAATTATTATGACAGAAGAGCGTATCGTGGGTAAGAAAGAGCTAAATTCATTTTCTAAATTTACTTCCTCCTCGTTAGTTGTATATGTTATTTGTCTAGAATAGTTGGACTCCCTTCGTTGCTCGCCTTACCTTACTCCGAATAATTTTGGCACGCTGCATCTTACTTTTGCAGTGTTATTACGAGAAAGATAAAACAGTACCAGAGTACACTCTATCGAAACTTCTGAACGTACACCAGGGGACTCAATTGCAGCGTTCTCTTTCTATCACTATATCGCAACCGCTTACACGCTCGTTCTATGACTCACTCTCTCTATCTGTAATATCTCTTTGAACATGCGCGTGTAAACTTAGGCCCGTGTATTCATAGTCAGCTATAATCAGCTTGAACCGTCCTCCACCAGCCATTACTATATGACCATATCTACGGTCTTAAGACTGGGTTACGTCTTAAGCACTGACTGGGGTGTGCTTCAAAACCTACCGCAAGTACTGTGAGTGCTGAAGACTTATCATTCTGGCTTAGTCAAATACATACGAATAAATAGGTACACGGTGATGAGATGGCAACACTCACAGTACTTGCAGTAAGTTTTAAAACACACCCTGTGAATACCGCCTCTAGTCATTTTTATGTCTCCGGAGCAATATTAACAGCGAATGAAATGTGACAAAAATGTTTCTCACCATGATAAATATTTTTTAATCTTTAGGTAATTTCAATTTGGCAGTTTAGACTTTAAGTTCGCATTCAGGGACCCAAGAAACCCCTTTAACTACCATATTGTCAAGAAAATCAATGTAATGTAAATCAAAATTGTAATTTAAAAAATTTGTAATCCGCCATTTTTAATTTGCAAATTCGTATGTAAAATTTGGATTCGGCGATCCAAAAACCCGTTAGTATATATTTTCAGTTAAAGTAAAAAAAAATGTCGTGCCATTTTGGGCACAGTTAGTCGAATTCTCCGTGCCAACGAAGGGGTTAAACACGCCGCGATATGACATCGTTAAAATGTCATTTTAATGTCGGCATTTACTTTGTCCATTATAATGAATGCAAGATGACATATACGCATTCATTGATGACATTACATTTAAAGTTGATTATCCCGTTTTATTTAAACCAATGAATAAAGAGTTTACTATAGGTTGTTTCAATAGAGCTGGGCCATTTAACATGGACTGGGCATCTAAACATTCGTAGCCCTTTATTACATGCGCAGGATTTACAAAGAAATAATTCATCACAATTTGTGCTTATGTATTTTTAAATCTTACACGCAATTGGTTATTTTAGTCTGAATTAGTGTATAAACGGAGTCATTCCTTGTTCGATTTGAATAAAATGCAAGCTCTCATTATATGATTCTTTAAGCAAACCAATGTAAAATTGTACTTTCGGTAAAATATTGAAAGTGTAAATGAGCCGAACGAAGCTATTGTTTTGTACAGGCACACATTTGAAACGACTCACACATAATACAAGAACGTAACGCAATTTATTGATGGAACAATGGAAGCGAATATGTGCGAAGGATGGACAAAAGGACGTTTGTAGGTGGGACAAACATACTTGCGACTGACGTCTATAGGATGTCTATTGCGCGTTAGCAATGGCGATTCTCGATGTCTGTATGACGTATTTCGAACGTCCCAGTCTTGTGTGGGATTTTAGATGTTTATCAATGAAGCATCAAGGTCAAAAAATTTTCCGAAACGTTTTGCTTATTTTTTTTTAAGTTTTGCCATCATAAACCAATAAGCTACCAAAATAATACAATTTGAGTAAAGACATTTTCGAAGTAAAGTAACATTCTAGTTTCTCTGCAAAAATATGACTGAAAGTCAACTACCATACATGTTCTTTCGGAAAAACGTTGGTAATTTTTTGGTAACAAAAATTCACTAAGTGACCTGCTTGTTTTGGTCATTTTTAGGCAAAACCGAATTCGTTAGGATTCAAACGTATGATTGGCTACGTTACATTTCTCCTTTTTTTAATTCGATTTATAACCCAAAACAGATTCAAGTTTCAGCTTACAACCTACATAGCACAAAGATGTTCAGAAGACGTTTTATGAATGTTTGACTGGGACGTTTAATCATGGAATAACTCTAAGAGATATCCACAAAATGTCTCAGGGATCCCTAAAGACATATTATCAATGTCCATGGAGTGAATGGACGACCTACCCGCATTGAAAATTACCATTGAGTATTATTGAATGATGCTTGTTATAGTTTGCTTTTTAGGACAAACTATCTGTGGTGTGAAATCCAGGCTCGGGATTCGGATTTCGAATGATATTCGAAAGGAAATCTTCCTCGGAAGAAAGAAGCACGAACGATGTTGATCTCGAAGGATTTTATTGTCGTAGAGTAGTGTATTTCAGCAAGATATTTGTATCGTAATAACTTTACGCGACTGTGGTTGAAGTTAGAGTAAAAACTGAGCATATTGAGCATCCTGGTGTGTGATATATATATATATATACTAGCAGACCCGACAGACGTTGTCCTGTACACACGTCTTTAATTCGAAAATTCCAAACTTTTTTTTAATAAGCTGTAAGCATACGACTCAAAATCAGACAATAATAACACAAAACCACAAAATATTTTTCTCAATTTGATCGCAGCACCAACTGTCGGGACAAACTAAAATTAAAATAGAATAATATTGAATATTCGATACTGCGATGGTAGCGCAGTCTGCCGGATCCAATGTAAAACATTCAAAAATCAACAACTCCTTAGAAATAAAAAATTAAATAAAAGAACATTTTCCAGTGGACCAAATTGTGAATCTAAACCATTCTCGAATCCCCTTGAACCCACACAAAAAATTTCATCAAAATCGGTCCAGCCGTTTAGGAGGAGTTCAGTGACATACACACGGACAGAAGAAATATATATATAAAGATAAAGTCAAGATCCGCAGGCTAGAGGGGTAAGGAATTATCGGTTTAAGAAAAATGTATCAAAGGTTGTGAACATGCACTTTGGTATAGATTAGGATAAGGGTGCGTAATGTAGTCTAGGGTGAGTCAGGATATGCTGAGAGATAGGATGTGCTCTTTTAGCCTGGGTATTAGTAATCATTGCGAAATGATTGCTGAAAGATTGGGGAGATGTGATTCACAATGTGTCGTATGCCATAACAATGCTATTGCGAATATTGTTATAAAAAATATTTTGTCAATATTATAGCAATTTGTGTGATTTACGTGGATTTAACTAGTTATTATACGAATAACAATCACAATTAAAATAAATTTTTTTTAAATCTGTGGCTGTGTAAACACACGGTTGTTACATATGCATCATATTCGTGTTGCCGTGAGTGGGACTAGAATCTGCGATCGTCGGGATATTCTAAATAAGGAGTGTTGACTTTACCCACTGAGCCCCCCCCCCCCCCCCCAATTTGTAAATCTTATTTCGATTAAGAATTAATGTCGCCAATATTCTAATATATGGAAACATCCTAAAGTAAATAAAGAAGTTTTGAATAGAATTATGCCCAATCTCATCGAAAGAAATGTGTACCAAAAGTTAATATTCTCATGAAATTGGTTGAACTAAATACTTGAGTTCATGTTTTTTGTACTTTCTGGATGCTTACTAAGATAAGAATTTACTCGATTGGAATAAACTAAAGGACGGATGATAGAATGTATCATTAACGGGAAGTAATTTTACATGATTTTGCTCGCTGTCTAATTATAAGTTCAACTCACCTTGAGCAGACATAGTATCGATGTCCTTATATCTATGCATAAGTATACTATCAGGCAAAATTTAGACAAAAATGTACTGTTTGCATGCATTTAATAATTGTATAGTACTTTCTCTACAAGAGACAGTCGTCTGAGTAGTCAGTGCTACAACCATGTTATAATTCTAGCGTGCTATTTTGTAGCACGATTCAAAAATAAGGTCCCACGATATAATACGATTGCCCTACGGACGTTATGAGATTATGAATATTTTACAGATGCATTGGATGTCCAGGAAATGTTCTTATATATTTATGGCCCGCAAGACCAATAATGGACGAATGAAGCGTCTACGGGATGTGTTGGTATATACGCTACAAGCAATGGACGAATCGGACAAATAATGGATGTCCTATGGATGTCTTGTGCTATGTGGGACATAACTTTGGTTTGAAAAATGGTTCTTAGCTATTATCGCCTGAAAATTACTATTACTCCTTTTCAGTCCGGTATTTTGTACATATCAGTAACAATCTCTTCAAGATTCTTCATTTCCGTTTGATAAATATGTATGATCTTTTTCGCTGTTTCAAGTTTAGCTTTCAGTTCATTGATCTCCGCTTGATAATCCTCAGGTGTTCTGTGAAAAGAGCGTAATGTCTCATAGAGCATAATATAAAGAGTACCTCACAAGCATATGAACTGTACCTTTCATTTGGAAATTTATTTTTTTGTGCTAAACTCTGATCTTGCAGAATCATTTTTTTTACAACGTCCACTTTGAAAAGTCCCGTTTTTCTAATTGATTTCTTAGCTGACTGTGGCAATATACAACAATTCGATTTGATTAGACTCCTGCTTGGCATGCTGGATGATATTACAGGTTGCAGAAGATTTTCAGTCGGTACAGCGTCTGGCTTTAATGTCCTTGTTTTCACAGGGCAATAGTTCAGCAGTCTGTGCATCATTGATATCATAAAACAACTCGGTAGAAAATGATCCGAGCATACCCTTGCTATAAATTTAATGACGTCATTATTTGTCATAGTTATCAATTCTATAGTCGAACCCCTCAATAGTTAACTACAACTACAACTACTTAACAACACTTAACAGTAAAAATGTCTGTGATTTACAAATTCCATTACATGAGGATTAACTAAACCGGTATAAGATCGCTGTGTGAATATAGTCAATGTTTCATGTAACATATTTATCACATGCAAGTTACATGCGAGCTATTAATTCCTACTTAAATTGAGTATTGCAATAAGTTGAAGACGTCATAAATCAGTTCTAAAAAACCTTGCTCATTGGTGGTCGCGGCTCGCTGCTTTCGGCTACGTTTCCACAGTATGTAATTTAGAGTGGATTAACCAACCGTGTGCAACATTTGCGAAGAATACACAAATGTAGCTCGTTAATCGATTACTTAAATCATGCACCATGGAGAAAATGAAGTTGCACTAAAATCAACTCCATACGGTAAACTGGCTCTCGACCAACCAGAAGATACTATTCACCCCTGTGTCTACCGCTTGGATCCAAACTACTATTTTGTTTGTTTAGTAAAAAATAATTCTGGCAAATAATTTAATTGCATTATTTACACCCAACAAGAAATTCCGTTTTGATTAGTCATGAAATGAAGTGTGTCAAACATCACGTTTCTATAAGCTATTAAGTTATCCTCGACAACGGTGCGCATATGGTTTTTCGGATTTTTCATCGAAACTGCGGGCAACCAAAACCTCTGATTCGTTTATTCGTGACCACCAAATTAAAACATTACGTATCGATTAAGCTATCAATGGACCTAACTAACCAAAAATGATGGTGCCTTTCCACGTCAAGTGGACTAGTCGTAGAACGTGAATGCAGACTAGACCCCTGATTGGTCAAAGTCGTTCATACAAAAAAGATTAGGCCAATCAAGAAACTAACGCACTAGACGTACGCGTGATATGACTGTCCTGGGAAGACACCCTAAAACATAGTGCGACTAATTTCACAGTTCAAATGTTATGTTTGATTTTCCAAAAGGATGATCATCACCAAACTTTGTAATTAATTCACCAAGAAACTACCAATTTAATAGAGCAAGCTAACATTTAATAAGTCGAAGTTGTATTTTAAAGTAACGAGGTTATGTTGCGGTCAATTTCACGCTCCTATATGCGTTACCCCGACCAACGGTGTGCAAATGGTTTTTTTAGATTTTTCAACGAAACCCCCGTTAATTCTCATTATTTTTATAAGATCTTTTTATAATGTCCTCATCTGTTACTTCCGTCACTCCTCCTTGAGAAGTTATCTTCACATCCATTTCGATCTCTGTACATTGACGCCAATAAACCATACGAAGTTAGACCAAACCCAAGTTCTTGTACAAGACGCCGGAAGGTCATGTGGTCGATTTGACGCTGCTCCTAGCGGCGCATGAAAAGGCACCTAAAGACGTATTGTAAAGAAGTAAGATCATGATGCGGTCAACTTCACGCTCCTATATGCGTTACCCCGAGCAACGGTGTGCATATGGTTTCTTTAGATTTTTCAACGAAACCACGGGCCACATAAATTTCTCTTTCGCTTATTCGTGACCACCAAAAAATTACGCATCGATTAAGCTCCTGTTGGACCTAATTGATAAAAAATTAAGCTTTGTGCGGCCAACTTCACAGTTGAAATTTTATTTTTGATTTTTAAAAAAGTGATCAATGACCAAATTTTTTAATTAGTCCACCAATTACCACAAAAAAACCACCAATTGAGTAGGATAAGCAAGAATTTAATTAGTCGAAATTGTAGGGCTAATTTCAATGGCGTAACCGATCTAAAGAATTTATTCTTCATATTTTTTAAATAAATTATGTCTATAGATCGACATATTGTACCACTTGTTAATGAAACAAATACAACATTCGAATGTGGTAAATTGCTAGTTCCTGGCGTACAATTGATTAGTTAATTAAAATTTAAATATAAATATAACTATAAATTACCAAATTAATCCACTTTTCATGGCTACGCAAAATAACGAGAGGCATGAAGTTACGTTTAATTAGAAATAATATTCTATACATTTTTCAACAGTTAAACCTCTGAGCCTTCTTTCAAATTACGCGGCAACAATGGCGGAATCTACGGGTTTCAGCTTGTTGGTTTTCTTCAACCAAGATGCATCAGAACATATCGTACTCTCTTTACACCAAGGTTGGAAATCAACTAAATGGAATAGCAGTAGAGAGGTGTAACCCTAGTAAACTGTTGCGGAAGTTTTGGAAGAGAGAGCTGTTAACTATTGAGGGATTACTTATACAAGTGTAGAACTATCATGAAGTCACGAGTGTATAGATTCATGGCATCTACTCGGCCTAATAAGCGCAACAAATGGAATGTAAATAGACTCACCATGCTTCATGTTTACCTCTTTAATACCACATGCTTTGACCCAGGCTTGAGCAATAATTTCGTTTTTTGGAAATGAAAAATATTTCACTTTTTGTGCTTTATTTTTTTGCGATGAATTTTTACACGTCGTTACTATACAGTGTGGCATTTCAAGACAACAATTTTTGACCTCGTAGGGTATCTAAACACCTTTAAAAAAATCCTCCAACTAACCAATTCTGAGGGTTACGTGACTAAATAATATATGCCAAAATGGCGGTGTCCGATAATTATTCGGTATGGATGTAAATCGGACGTTCTAATGTAAGCAGGGAGGTGGGTGGATATTACATAGGCTAAGAAAGTATTAATAATTAACAGAAATTGTTTTATACAGGAATTTTAACGAATTTTCTATTTCGTTAATATTCGTATTTATACCCACCAGTTTAATGGAAGATTAATTCAATAATAATGCAGATTTATGAAGTTAACGTTTATTAATAACAGCAGAGGTTTATACTATTTTGGGGCTCTGTTTTTCAGTTTTTCTGTGCTTATCAGCTTCTTCTTTATCGCTAAAGTATTCAAAGGTATCATCAGAGGATTCAATGGACAAGGGAACTTTGCTTCTTGATTCAGTATTTGTTGACGGTGGTATTTCTTCAGAAAAACTGTCACTCTGAGGTAATACTTGCTTGTAAATTGTCATAGCCTGTAAAGTACAATAAGTTTTAGAGTATGATATACAAATATGAATTACAATATACATTTATCAGATAATTACCTGGGCAACCAGACTAGGTACATCACCAGCATTACTAGGTAGAATCAATGTATTATTAGTTTTAGCCAATTTATTAAAAGCACGAACATATTGTTCGGCAACACTTAATGCTGCTGCATTCTTGCCATCTTTAGAAGCCAAAGAACTAGCTACAATTTTCAAGCTCTGAGCTCGAGCTTCAGCAATTGCCAAAAGTGCTGCAGCTTCTCCAGATGCTTTATTTATTTGTTCTTGTCGTTGAGCCTCTAAACACATATATTTGAAGTATCACCTTTTACATGTTCTATATTTTACATAATATTAATGCTGCTTATAGTTAAGCTACAAAATCAGTGTGACTTAAAAGGGACTCTTTTACATTCTAAGACATAAGGAAGTGACCAGTCAAAAGCACATTGATTTTACAAATGAAGTGAAGTGCTAATAAATACCTGAAGCAAGAATTCTAGCTTGACGTTTTCCTAGTGCCACATTAATATCAGCTTCTTTGACACCTTCGGATTCTAAGATAGCAGCACGCTTTTTTCTTTCAGCTTCAACTTGCATTTGCATAGCTTCTTGCACACGCTGTGGTAACCTTATATCACGAATTTCGTAACGAAGACAAGTTATTCCCCAGGCTTCACTTGCCTTGTTGATGCTTTCTACAATGCCCACATTGAGACCTTCTCTTTCACGGAAAACTTTGTCTAAAGATATCTTTCCAAGTTCAGATCTCATTGTTGTCTGGGCCAACTGAATAATGGCAAATTCAGGATCTTCTACTCCATAAGATGCCAAATATGGATCATTTATCCTCAAATAAAGAACTCCATCAATGTTCAGAGTAACATTGTCTGTAAAAAAGGAAGAAGTCAGTTAATTTGTTTTACACATCTTAAAGGAAATAATAAATAATATACATGCCAGATGTGACTGCACTTTGCTTAGGAACATCAATAGCAATTTCTTTGAGGCTTTGCACATACTTCACTCGATCCACAATAGGAATAAGGATATTAATTCCTGGTTCCAGGATTCTGTGAAATTTTCCCATTCTTTCAACTATCCATGCCTATAATACAGTGATATAGTTCCCTACATTATATTATACAATATTGTAACAGAAAAAAATTATTGCATAAAGAAGCATGATTATTGGAACCTCTTGCTGTGGCACAAACATGATGACGGTATTGATAGGAGTCGTAGCTTTATTTCTTGTGTGCACTAAATTCGGATATCCATAATAAGGATCTTGTTTATTTTCCATAGGTATAATTGTACTATGCTATAATAAAATGACGAGGTTAGTATAGGTTAGAATATATTTAGCAAGTATATATGTTCCGGCACTTACTCTGATGACGGATAAATTACGTGACAGCAATCTTGTTCTTGCAAGCATGTTGTAATTCGTGCTTATACTATATTAATTAATATTTTAAGTATTCTCATACAAGTGAACGAAAGATCAGCGTTCCTCAGAGCATTCAGTGCGGCGTTCACGCAGCGCCTTGACAGCTGAACATAGTCTGTAAAGGCTGAAGAATGATGCAAATTAAAGTCGATTTTCATTATTAATATGAAATTGAACATACTTGTAAAAACTTAATATAATTATTTAGGAACCCCTGTCCGAAAATAATGTTAGGGGGTGTTCTAAAACTTACTGCAAGTACTATGGGTGCTGCCAACTCATCACTGTGTCCCTATTTATTTGTATGCATTTGACGAAGACAGAATAATAAGTTCCAACCATCGACATATAGCATGGACTACGCGATCTCTACTTCAAACTCCTTGAAAAAATGTCCGCTCGAATAAACAAAGAGG
>JARQTG010000049.1:194285-247295 GCA_030142615.1 Syrista parreyssii
CCACCATTCGCTATCTCTTTCTTTCAGCCTACCATGTTTTTCTATGCCCATGCGTAGTCCATGCTATATGTCGATGGTTCCAACATTCACAGTAAGATCAAAACATACTTTTCATTTATTTTAAAAATACTACTTTTAGGGCCGTATTCACAGTCAGTGACTAAGTTTACAACGGCGGTCTTACACCGATTTAGTTAATACTGATCTAAAGGAATTGACCAATCCCAAATATTCCTTACAAGTAGAAATGTCTATGATTTGTCAATTCCTTTTGATCAGTAGTAACTAACCAGTGTAGTGCTGCCGTGTAAACTTAGGCTATATTTCGAAATTGGATCATTGTTACGGTTACAAAATTGCAGCCAATCATATTGGCTAATTTTTGTGGAATATACAAATCGGTCAATATAATTGGCTGAAATTTTGTAACCGTAATCATAATCCAATTTCGGAATCTAGCTTTAGTCAGTTTTTGAGGTGTAGCTAGTATTCTTAAGACTGTAGATATAGTTATAGTAAATGCATGATAGAGGATGACTTAAGACACCTCTATTAAGTTAGTCGACCAACTCCAACTTTATTCGTTTTTTTTTTTCGGTCTGTGGGTGATTGTGGGCTTAATTAAAAGCTTTGTGGATTAATAGTTTTTTCGTAAAATTAGACAGAAATTTTAGCATTAAGTTGACCGATCATTTTTTTGTTTTATTTTAGACTTTCTTTTATTAAGTAGTAGATCGATGTGAAATCGTTTGTGGATTCACGGTTTGTCTTAGAAAAGCAGAAAACTATATACTGGCTAAAGCTGGACCCTTACACAGGCGTCAGCGCTGGAACATGCAGCTTTGATTGGTGAAAAATGTCAAGTTTCTCCCGACATCATGTTATTCACCAATCAATGCTCTGCGTTCGAGCGCTGGCGTCTGTATAAGGATCCGACCTAAATTAACCACGTCGTATTGTTAGCCAGTATATTGTTTTTTGCTTCTCTAGGGCGAATTGTGAACCCACAAACGATTTCACATCGATCTACTACTTAATAAAGGAAACTCTAAAATAAAACAAAAAAATGATCGGTCAACTTAATGCTAAAATTTCTTTTTAATTTTACGAAAAAACTATTAATCCACAAAGCTTTTAGTTAAGCCCACAATCACCCACAAACGATCCACAGTCGATTCGTAAAAAAAACCGAATAAAGTTGGAGTTGGTCGACTAACTTAATAGAGGTGCTTAAGACGAAGAACTGACTATGAATACGAGCTTCAATTTGTGAATGGACTCATGCCTTTTTGTAAATATTGTAGGAGTTTGAATTCGGAATGACTGGGTATGAGTAAATCTTGCGCAAGAGTAATTGTTCGTTACTATCGCATATGTGTAATCCTCTATTTTTATTAGGAGTTTGAATATATGAGAATAAAGTATTTCAAAATTATTTTATTTTTTCTTAAGCCAGCTCAAAATACAACTGTATACCCTGCATACTTGGTCCAATTTTTTTTTTCCAGCAGTAAAGAACAGATCTGAAAATATTAAAGGAGAAATAAGATAAATTTGTTTGTTTGAAGGAACGAACTAATTTTCGCATTCAACCGCGTTTGCATAAGTGAATCTTACCATTTCTTGTCATGAATAACAAAGGCATCGAGCTCATCTTGCATAGCGTTTAAACCGATCTTGAAAAATTGTGTAGGATTCCAGGAGGTTGCACCATCGGTTTGCCACACGAGTATGAATAAACACGCCAGCATGATTGTCCGGTTGAAGAATTCAAAGAGATAAAATGAGGCACGAAAATTGGATGCCAATCATAAAAACTGAGAATGAAGTTTTTATGCAACAGAATACACAAGGGTGAATAACAGATTCGTAGAAGAGAATGAAGTACAAGAAAAAGTGAAATGAAGAGTAAAACGAAAGGCAAACACAGAGGGAAATTCGTAACGACTTTTTTCTCTTTACTTGCTAAGCGCGCAACACAACGACGTATTTACAAAGAACAAGCTTTCGCGCAATTTCGAGTGTCTTTTTCCTCTGTTCTCCATTCTATGTATCAGAGCGTACCGCAAAAAGAACAATTTTGCCATTAAGTCGTTAAATAATAATCATAATCAATAATTAATTAATAATAATATAGTTACTACACACTAATTCATTAATACAAATTAAAAATTAAAACCAATCACAGCTTACGCATTTAGTAGACATTTAAAAGAGCCCGGGAGATGACTTCTGGTCGTGGCTCTTAAGGAAACAAGAGTAATAAAAAGAATCCAGGTAGAAGGTGAGCGACACGAGAGAGTGTTGAAAAATTACAAGAACACGAAAAAGAAGAAAATATCAATAAGAATTATTTTCTCTTCGTCACAAAAATCTTGAAAAAATGAAGTCAACAACTGACATTTTCTGTATAGATGATAAAGAAGATACGTGACAGCTGGTAGACAAACATTGACTTCAGTAGTGATCACATTTAAACAGAGCGCGCCAATTAATCCGTGAAGTAACGTACATACATGGGGTGATATTTCTAAAACAATTTAATTATTATATACATAAATTTCGCATTTTTTTTCCTTTCATTTGGGTAATAATACGATTCTATGAAGACGGATGTCCAATGAAATGTATTAATAAAAAGGAGGGATGTGGGGGAAGAATACGTCAACCCGACTGCGCGAGAAAATATCGCAGTTCGACATTGGTTTTACAATAGTTCGCATAGCGCGATGCTTATAAGGAGGCCTCTAGAGAAATAAGCATTATTCGGGGACAGTAATAGCAAAAAAAGCACATTGAAAAAATTCTAAATGGAGAGCTGATCGTACGCCCGGCGAGAGGAACTACCCATTATAAAAGTTTCAATCATATCTCTTCGTCCACTTATTTCTCTTTTCAATCTTCGCGCGTTTCCCAGTTTCTTTATTCCAGCGCTATTGTTTTCATATTTTCCAGCCTAACTTACGTAAAGTAACGTGATCGTGGTAGTTTATTTTTTTTCTCTTACGATCATTCGTCAAATGGCTCTCTCATGTCGCATACGCAATGCACACTAACTCTTCCGTAGAATATCACTTTTCCCTCCATTCCCGTACGCGCTTTTTTTGTGACATTCCTTCCATTCAACAGCTTTGCAGAAAAATGCATAAACCGACATAGAGGACGAAGAAATACTCTCGGCGTACGAAGGAGGCACGAGGAACTTCCGCGTTAGATTCTCTGGAGTCCTCCCGGAAAAGGCTTTTAGGCTATAAATGCCTTTTTTAAATATTTTTTTCCGATATTTTTTTGTATCTCCTTCCTTAGCATTTTTTCTCTTTTTTGTAATACAAGTAAATTAATTCCGCGCATTTCGAAGTAAGAAGACGTCATCACTGTGAACGCGGAACTTATTTTCTGCATGCATATACATATATATCGTGTATATATACATATATGCGCGTGCAAATGTTACATCTGTTTGTTGTCTTTTCTTGTATACGTGTATATGAATGTGTTTGTGTATGCATGTGTACCTAACCGTAATTAACGTGTCTCGCACCCTTACACCCGAATCCGTGACAATCCGATTACGTGTGGGTCGAGGTTATACAGAATCGCAACGAGGATAGTTTAAAATATTTTTTCAAACGGTTGTCCATTATGATTCGTCAGCAGTAAGTGGTTAACGAGCATGTCGTGTAATTAAATGGTCTCATTAATCTTCAATAAATCGACGGATAAATAACCTATTATGTATAATAACTTCGAAGCTAATACACTTTGTTTCACTCATTTCTCAGTTTAATCGCTCTTCAAGAAAAAAGGAATTATCGATACGCAATTTATCACGTCCGATATACATAATTTCCGTCTACGCTTATACGATGCTTTCTTAGTTTCCTTTCTTCTTTCTATGTTAACGTCTACAATGTCGCCCATGTTATTTCTTGTTTTATTTTTTTTCGTCTAAATATCAAATTTTTCTCTAGTCTTACAATTAGTCAATTGATAATCGACCACTCCACTCGAGCGAATCCTGCCTGATACCATTTAATTAATTACCGTTTCGAATGTCTCGTATTATTTACAATTGTAACACACGCACACTCGGCTCCAACGTTAATTATACTTATCCACTTCTGTCAATTTTTTCTGCTTCATTTCTCCGATAGCAAAAAATATCCAATAGCATCACCACCCTGATCGTCATCTTCGCGCACAGTCATTTTTCAAGAACACGATGCAAAGAAAAATATAATAATTAAACAAAACGAAGCGGAACATTCCGCATTAAAAGCTCACTCTTCAAGTTCACTTTCTGGCTGTGATATTTCCTGGAGATCAGCTCACAGGTCAAGATGTTCGCAGTTCTAGCCTTGTTCAATAGGCTTCACCGTAATACAGATCGTCACACGCGTCTGGGGGTTCATCCCAGTAGAGAACTCTCTTTGTGCGAGTAATCAGGACCTGGTTTCTATCTTCGTAATACACAAATATACAAAGAAACAAAGAAAAACATTAATCACTCATCGCTTATCTGACCCATAACCTATAAATACAATTATTTCATCACTGTTACGCACGTGCAACGTACTCATTAATTATTATTATAGTAAATCCATGATAGACGTCAGAGTAGTCTGTCTGTCCCTCGATTGGAAACATATTCACAACCATAATAACCGTCCAGCAGCCGATCGCCCCAAAGACCATATTATAGTCTTCGTATGCCGAAGATCCATAATTTTCGATTTTATCAGTGCAAAAATGATTTACTTTCGATCGATATTTATACGCCCAAGAGACGCCCAGGGTCACGTCAATCTTGAGCTTATTATTCGCGGATAAGACATATTCAGACACAACTCTAGAAACACTACCGAACGCTCCGGTGCGTTGGGTACTTCACTTTTATTGATTCTTATTACACCGTTCTTGTGCATCTCTCATACTAAGCGTATATGACTGTGTCCTGTCTATAGAAACAACCTGGAAATGATCTCCATGTGTATCCTCGTGTGACGACTGCGAGGGAGTTGTCGGATTTGCAAATTTAAAGGAAATAAAAGATTGCGTCAATTCTCTCGCAGGAACTTCTAAGTACACTGATGGAATACATGGACGTTCCTTGTCGTGAACAACGTCTGTGTCGCAGTGGAGCCTAAAGTTTGGTAACTCTTCGGCGATGGCTTTTTAGGGTTTACGTATCCGGTAGAACGTATACGCATGCGACATACGAGAAACGTAAATGGCTTTGACGCTATATAGAAATCGTACAGTCTATTCGCAGTCACATACACATCACCTAGGCTATGTTAATGGAGCCGAGGTCCGGCCATCGCCAGGGTGCGAGAGACCTAACCTAGCTACATCAATTCCTGATTATGATATTCCTGGGAAATCTCTACAAAGTGTCTTTCCTTTGTTTGCGGTGTGTGTGTATATATGTGTTTACTGTGGATGCCACGAGCAAGCTGGACGGACTTGCCGTGGGCCGGGTGTTTTTTATAAAAAGTCGGTGGTCCAACGGCGATCGCGGGTGATCGTGTAATGAATGAATGAATGAATGAATGAATGAATTAAAAATGGATAGTCGATAATAGAGCAGAGTGACGTTAATTAATAATTAATCAATCAATGAATTAATTCATAATAATAATAATAATAATAATAACCGTAATAATAAAGGCGATAATGATTCATAGTAAACGATAGTAATCCATAGAGTTTAGCATTTAGCGATAATTAGTTGCGGCAGCTTCTTAGGCGGCATCGGCAACAACGACAACGACGACGACGCCGATGAGGGCCTCTTCAGTTCGAGAGTGGGAGTGGGGGTGGCGTTGGCGTCGGCGTTATTGTTATCGTCGTATGAAGCACCGAGTCCCTCGATGCCGAACGGCTACCAGTGTGTAGTAATGTCGCAGCCTCCCGCTCCCTGTCGCCGATGATCTCTTCCGTCACCTCGGGTAGTTCTCGCGTTACTGATCTTCCTGTCTTCTTCAGGGCAACGGCTCCTCGTCCAGGATTTGCTCCAGCACTAATAGCCCCGCACTGTACTGACGACGCCCCGAGCCCAACGGTCACAGATAGTCATTTTTGCCTTCCACTTTTCTTCTTCTTCCTCTTGAAGAAGCAACAGCATCTGGAAATGAAGCAAACACTAATAGGACTTAGAGTCGCTTCTCATTTGGATGTTAGCTGGTTGACACAGACATGCATCATCTATATTTCTTTTTACGCGGTTAATATATACAATCTTTTGTCAAGGTTAATTAACGGAAGATGCTATTATACTCTATCGGGATGCTGTATAAATGTACCGAGTCCAATAAACATAACCTGCATTTGGTTAGCAATGTGCTGTTTTGGTTTTTGGGATTCGGGTTGGGATTCGTGGAGTTTCGGTGATGCCAGGAATTCATGAGGAATAGATAACGCGTATCTTCCCACATCCAGGACAGGTCTTTACCAAGGGATATGGTGTTACCTCACTGAAAATAATGGAGTCACTAAGGTCAATTTCATACACATGCATATGATGGGTTGTTGGTGCGACATTATGTACATTACACGTGGATACTTTCATCCCTCAAATTATCCAAATACAGAAAATATGGAAATGATACTAACTTGGTTTCGTCAATCATCTCCACTTCCTGCGGTGCTGTAATAGGCGTGTTGGAGTGTCCAGCAGTCGGATCATCATTAGCCAATTCTCCATTAGTCGAGGACACCACCTGCGAAAAGATCAAAGTGTAATTACCACTTAGATAATCGGTTGATTTACAAGGTGTATCGCAGCAAACGCATGTTTATCTTGAAACGAGTAAAACTTGTTGAAAGAAATGTACTATTTCTCAATATTTCTTGCAATAACAATAATCCGGATGCTGCGATACACCCTGTACATTATTAAAACGAAACCATTTTGTAGATATATACAAGATACGGAAAAGGCACGCTAATTAGGCTCACGAAAAAAAAATGAATTAATTTCTAATACTCTAATAGATAATACAATGAAAAATATATGTGTATAATGTATGTTATATGTGATAGTACAGCATCAAAGTTATAAAAAAAAGTATGAGATAAGTAATTGGTAAATCTCGCATATTAGTTATAACGACATGCTTCAGCAAATGAAATAATACCCACGAAATACTAAATGTGATTGTTCCCAAATTCTTTGGAAAGAATTGCTCAAGGATTGTAACTAAGTTCGGTATTGTGCTGCGCCATGAACCGGCAGTGCTCAGACTCACGAGACTAAAAGAATTATGAAGTAACAGACAATAACTTGAAATCGTTTTTGTTAAATTCCGACAAGAAGAAATTTACATATGGTTCTGGGGTCATATCCTCATTCTAGTCAGATCGAAGTGCACAAAGACTCTGCAGTGATAGAAGCGTACAGAAAGCTGATGTACAGAAGAAAATTTTCAACTTGGGAACCTTCATTATAAGCGTCCATTTTTTGGAAGGGAAGCTGGGAGGTGGCAGGGCCTCGAAGTGTCGAAATACGCAGGGGGAAACTCACCTGAACGGAACCGTGTCTGTCAGCAGGGGTCAAAGTGCCACCAGTTCCTGATTGCTTCACCGCGTCAGGCCACGTGGCACCTACCCCTTTACCAACCCCTGCTCCCACCCCGCCACCGGGTACATCCTGGAGGAAACAGGCACCGCAAAAGGTTGCAGGTGCAGTTTTGTTAGTTGAATTGGCCAATGCAGCATTCGTGATGGGGCGAGGCCATGGGGAAGGCAAAATGGATAATCGTGACACTCTTTAGATACTCTAATCGAATCTCAAAATACTCTCTACCGATGTCCCAATAGCAGTTCGCTGATTCAACTTCAACAACTTTTAGCAGTGTAATGGAACAACGTAAAATCGTGATCGGCTCTACAATTCTAGCGCTACTATGTTGTACATAAAATATATATGTATATACAGGGTGATCCACTGCAAACCGAACATCTAATCTTCTTTAGTCGTAAAAATTCGAAAAAATATTCAAGACACAATTTGAATGATTTCGAAGGACAAGCATGATGTAAAAAGAATTTTTATCCAGTCACTTTCTTCCGAGTTATCAAGAGCGTTGATATTCACAACGGAGGGAAATTTTAGGCATTCTGTTTCTAGTTGGCCACCCTGTGTGTTTGTGTGTGTGTGTGTAAAAACTCTATTAAGGATCAACGCTCGATACACTGCGTGAACTCTACTGATACAAAAAGGCAATAGGTGGTCGCATTGATGTTCCTTGTACTTTGACAAATTTGAATACGAGCTAGATTCGTATTGATGGTGGGCTTACATAGTTGCCTTGCATCTCGACGCGAATCTCATCCATCATGAGAATTACATCTTCCTCGAAATCATCATATTCCTTTAAAACCGCCGATTTATCCACGTTGGTCAGGGAACAAAAATTTCGTTTCAGAGCGCTGGGGCGACGCGAGGAATCTTTGGGGATCAAAGGCAGGATTCGATTGGTATGAGCATACATTCTCGAATGGGTTCATTGGGGACGTTTCATGATACCATTACCCAGGTCAATATATCCCACGGCGATGCCTCTGATTCATTTTGATCCGATGGAGTAAACTGATCTGGCTTCAGGTTCACTTTTTAACCGCTTCTACTATCAAATTGATATGTCTTTCGGTATCATGCGGTTACTCATGTAAACAAGGACTTAAGCCACGCGCACGCACACGCACACATTCATGCATTCCTGGATTAATCGGAGGATCATCCTGTTTACCTTGTACGCCATAGGATGCCGATCACGGTTGGGCGATACGACGATCTCGTGTCCTGTTTGCAGTGACCCGACCGGTGTTGACTGTAATAAAAATAACAGAATGAAAAGAGTAATTTGGAGAAATATATTAAGAAACTTAAGAAATATTTTGGGAAAGTTGTTTCTACGTTTTAACATACTACGATTACAACGTGCTTGACGAATAACGTACTTGTTTCGATAATGATACTTTAGATTTTGTAACATTTCACTGAACCCCATGGTAGTTACTGAGAAGTGATTGATTCTTCTAAAATGCGTTATAATTACTAATGACTACGTAATAAAATAACGGAGTGCAACTGGCCTTGATTACTATGTTTATTTAAGGTAGCATAAATATTCTTGTAGGATAAATAATAAGGTCATGTAGATTGTATTTAAACAAACTATGGCTTTTTAGAATGACCCTTTAGACGTCACAGGCAGCAGGGAACCGATCTCTATTTCTAGCATTTTTATTTTTGCTTTTTTTGTTGAATTTAGAAAGCTAAACGTATCATGAATATCAATTAATCGGAGGCAGTAGACAGCCCTTACCGACCTTGTCAGATTTGGTCTTTTCTACGTTCGAGGGTGCTGCCATCCTCAAAGCACGCAGTTGCTCGAAGTTGGATGGCTAGAGAACGGATCGAGGGCAGCATGCAAAGTTCAGAGATCAGTTTTAGGTTCGGGATTGGGTTTCTTTTTTTCACCCCATTGCTCGTCCCGCGTCGTAACGGTGGCACGACGAAAGGCACTTTCGTTTTCTCGAGGTTAAGATCTTACTCACCTTGTAACGACACTAGCACCGAGTGCTGGTGCTTACGAAGTTACGTACATTAAAAGCAAATAATCAGGGAGATAATAAAGAATAGTTGAAAGATCGAAAGAGAGAGACACGACGAGGCTTTTCGTTGAAGAAATTCAGTAAGTGTGTGATAGTCTCTCTGTGATATTCAGGATACCAGATATTATAGACCGCGTCTTCTTCATATGTTTATGTTTCCCTTTTTTTTTGTTTCCGTATACTTGAAATATGTTATCATAACAACGACTAGATAGCGCTTGATACGGTTGCTTTAGACGCAACCATTTATAGAAATTATAATAATACTACGCGCGACCGTGCGCTGTTGTTTGTTTATTCGATCCCATACCAGCTCACTTGAAACCCACCATGGTCTTGCCCGTCCAGTCGAATCCACCATCGTTCACGAAGCCTCGCCTCTCGTAGAGGTCCTGGAAGAGCTTCCTCAGGTACTCGTAGTCAGGCGTCTCGAAGAAATCAAGCCTCCTCACGTAGCGCAGATACGTAGCCATCTCCTCTGGATGACCTTCGCAGAGAACCTCGATGGGAGTGGCTCTCTTTGTATCGCCAATTTTTTGATAGCGTTCTTTAAGGGTATCTGCTTTGAGACCTTGCCAGGGTAAACTACCCCTTAAGAAATACATGAACATATGACCAAGGGCTTCTAGATCGTCTCTTCTGCTTTGTTCTGATGGCAGAAAAATGTATTAACATTAAAACTCAAATATCACCGATTAATAGGATGATCAAGAGGATAGTATCGTGACTTACCTTTGCCTAGGTGAGTGTTAATACTCATATAACGGGCGGTCCCCGTAAGACTTTTGTGTTCCCGATAGGGTATGTGTTTGTTCGTCTCCAAGTCTATGTACTCTTTGGCCAGTCCGAAGTCAATGATGTGAATGATTTTCTCGCGTTTGGTCGTACTCCTACCGATGAGGAAATTCTCCGGCTTAACATCACGATAGATTAGGTGACGGCTGTGCACGTACTCTATCCTGTGTAGCTGTAATTAGGCGTTGAACATTACTTTAGAGGTTCATGCAGCGGAACGCTAGATGATGACAGCGACAACTTCTTTAGGTTCTTATTGAACAACGATGGAAATACTCACGAGTTGCGTGGCGATGTTAAGAACGGTCTTGAGGGAAAATCTTCTACCACAGAGATCAAAAAGGTCTTCCAGACTCGGACCGAGTAACTCCATCACCAGAGCGTTGTATTTGCCGCATGGTCCGAAATAGTAGACCTCCGGTACGCCCTCTATATGTGTGTTATGAACTATACCGATTGGAAGGTAGATCACCCCAGACCCCAAATATTCGTTTGGCGTGCGTGGTGATGACGATATGACGAAATTCATGAAACAGATAACACGTCGTGATGTAGATCAACGACGGCTCACGACGCGACTCCGCCACGAAAAATGGTATCATTGCGCTGATTGCAATGAGACCATTCAAGAGTAATTAAGCGGGATGGACAACAGATGTCACTAGTGTCCCGAGTATGCAAACGTCCTTCCTTTAGAGCAAAATAATGAGAATATCGTACTCACCATGTGTTCCTAGTAATTTGTAAAACCTATATTCTAAGTGAAGCTGCGGCGCCTTCGACTTCATCGGTTCCTATTGACAAGAACAAGAAATTAATTATTTGTCAGATGTAAATAAATTTATGGATCTTACCATTTTAATGGCTACATGCTCGTTGTTATACAAATTCTTTCCTGAAACATAAAAGAAAAAAGAGATTGTAATAAACGGTAATAATATCTAGGTTATAATTTACATACTTAAGTCTACATCGATTATACGGAATATTATATGGAATACTTTATTTCAGTAAGGAATTGAGATTTGGAAAAAAAGCAGGTAATCCTATCATCCAGGTGAAATGACCTAATGTTAGAAGACCTATCGACGTGAAGGTGAGGGCTATAGTGTTGATAAAAATTCCTAGGATTCTTTTACAGTACGATATAGCACCTTAGTGCACAAAGGTCATAAAGAATTCTGTAGAAATAATTTTCCAAACTTTGTCCCTATGAATCATCTGTGCGTCACATTCTAATGAGGACAGATCATCCAGTTAGCTACCTGGCTCAGAAAGCAGGCAGTTGGCCAACGGAAAGACAGCGCTACCTGTAAAAGTAGATGTAAATACCAGTTACTACTCTGAGAGTCGTCAGTATCACATACGGATACGGATACGGATGGGAAAACAATAAACAAAGGAATTTACGAATCAATCACCGAATGGCAGTGATTATGAATCGTACAATGGTCAAACAGCGAAATAACCTCAAAAACTGCTGGTCGTATGACGATGAGCCTAGGCCGGAGACTAATTTAAAGTGTGGAGGAGGGAAAGAGACCTCGTAGCCATTACGAATTCGAATTCAAGGTCTGAACTCTCGTAATGATGTTTAATAATAACGATAAAGGGCTCGACGACCAACGAGGCCCGCGTTAGACACCGTCGCACATCTTGACTTTATGTCTAAGACCTCCATTTTTGCAATGGTTGGATCAACGTATAACGAAAAAAATGTTCCAACAGGAAGTCAGATCCCGGAAGTAAGATGAGCCATCCGAGTTGGGGTGTCCCTCCTAGGAAGGATCCCACGTGACTTATTTGTCGAAGCCTCTGTCCAAAGTTACCGCTCGGCCACACAGAAGCCATTCAACGTGCGCAAAGAAGGAAAAAAGTGCCATACGAGGTTTCACGGTCACATGACCGGAATCTAATAAAATATCATACGATTCGGTAATGAAGCTGCGATTCTCACGACATGCTGTCTGTAATAAAGCATAAAGAAAAACTTGAATAATTTTGACTATTGGGAGGCGGGGTCGGTGAACGTGAAGGCTGGTCCAGTGGGCGTATTTTACTATTGTCGGATGGAGGGAGTAAGGGAAGGAGAAGCTAACGAGAAAAATATATTACAGTTGCTTTGTCACGTGGAGAAAATATAGGACGCGACTCTAAAAGTACAACCGGGAACCATCATAATTTCTATAATTAAATACTAGTCCCCATGACGGCTTTAAACATTAGACGCGCGTCACACGGTCAGAAAAGAACCTTGGAAACATGCCAATTTGTAAAGAAAAAAATATTTTTGACAAGTCGAAGCACGAGAGTACGTTGCAAGAGCACGTGTGTCTTCAATAATTGTTTTATCTTAATAATTTAGTACATATGAAATATTTCCAATTTATTACGCTCAATAAAAAGTTAGAGAACACTGAGGTTACACCAGGGGGCGTGGTAAAATACAAAGTAAATTAAACATCAAATAATAGTAAAACACATTGTCATTTAATAAAATAAATATAGCTCAAAAAATGAGAAAACTATATCGGATGCTTAGCACGCACATTAACTCTTTGTAATCTGCAAAAAATGAACCAATAAAACAAGTTAAACACATATAAAATGAATCACGTGACATTTCGAAGAGCGTTATATTAAAAAAGAAAACACATACCTTTAAATAATAAAAAGTACCCAACCTGTTAACGTCCAACAAATGGACCACGTGTTAAGGCTTCACGAACACTTTATCGTTTGTCCCGCCCCCTTTGCTGCTGTCCCTTCTCTCACATGCTAACCCCTTGACCAAACCTAATCCTAAAACACACTAGGGAGGCGACCTAACCCGTACGAAACTTGTATCGATCGATCCGTCACAGCCTATTCCCTCGTCCCTCTACGTGGCCGTTTTCCGTATATATGCCCCACCCTTCCCCATGCCCCGTTCCTTATAGTCCCCGCCCACATTTACTCACTTTGTCGATCCTCTTGAGGTCGTTTTATCGAACGGCAACATTCCGAAAATTTGATTCCAATACAGAATAGCGCCCGCTAAATGGCAAACTTTAAGTGCCGTCTAACAAAACTTCGTGATCGCTTAGACAAAATAATGTATGTGAATGGTGATTGTAATTCGTTTGCACGTAGATAAAAATCGTAGTAGAGTCAATGATTTAACTCCATGTGCTAATATTACTGTACTACCGAAATTCCTGTCACTCATACTACAGTCCGGAGTAAACAGTTGAAAAGTTTCTTGGAACTAGGTAAGCGCAACAAATTTTAGACTCAGTAAACTAACAGCAAATCGACTTTATCCATAGACTTTTGTGAAGTTCCTATAATAGGAATTCTTCGAACTTTTGACTGAGTAAAGAACCAGAGGTCCCACGTCCCAGAAGGTTCCAAGAAATCGAAAAAAAATTAGGGATAAGGAAAAAACGGTCTGATATGCTCCAGCGGCATTCTCAATTCCATTCTGCTAGTATGAAACGCACGTCAGTACATGTGCAATAATATAACCATAAAATAAGCGTCCCTAATATACCGGCATACGGATAAGTTATAAATCGTCAGCATAGTACGCAAATGGCGTGACCAAGTCGATGTCAGTTGCTTCTACTTAAATATATTTAACGCACATGGCTCGTGGTTATCTGATGTGTATATCGTCATCACTTTGTTTCTTACCACACACGGATAACCTCAAAGTACCTACAGTTGCAGGGACCAGCTACCCGCATTTGCCTGCAATATTATTATGCCCTTTTTCGAGAGAACGGAATAACGAAAAACACAAAGGGAATTGAGGAAGAATCGTAAAGCAAAGAATTTTTCTGTATTTCAGGGATTATCCGCAGATTTCATATTGCGACACGTGATGGTGTCATATGAACCCTGGGGAAATATTTATGATTGTCTACCGTTTCCTTTTCGTATTCAATTAAGTGACGAAAAATATAAATGGAATAATTTTTTACTCGTACAGAGATTTATAATTAACTAACGTTAATTCATTCGGCTTTCTTCGTCCGCCTTCGTGTCATAATACCCCCACCTTACAACAATGCCACTCAATATAGCATATTCAGTGCCTGTCAGGCACACGCAGGATACATAGCGTGACAAAAGGTCGCTGTACCGCTGACATAAGAAAGGAGATCAACATCCATGTCCTTCCCGACGGGTATTAACAACTTTTTCCAGGATCAGAATTACTCATCGATCCTACCACCTCTGACTGATAATTAGCAAACAATCATGGGACCAATTAGTCTTCCGATAAAAGCTCGAAAATTGAATTATTCAGATTCGATCAACGAAGTTAATGTCTCTGTCAAAGGGCAATATTACACGACAATAAGAAAGAGGCGAATGAAATAAAGAAGAATAAATCGATCGAATATTCCAAGTAGTGCTCTTAAGCCCGAACGCCAATAAAATATAATATAAAATCGGTAAATGATTCGTAGCGGGATGCAAGTGGCGCTAATGTAGGTCAGGGTGGTTTAACCAAGATGGAGAATCGTCTAGTGTGAGAGTATGAAGCACACTGGCAGAGAGAATACAATACCAGAAGCCAAAGAGAGAGACGAAGATAGAGAAAGTTACGAAGTGGAAGAGAGGCAGAACGAGACAACAGGAGCAATCTCGAGAGGTTCTCGACACAAGTGTTTTCTTTCATTTTTTTTGTCCCCTTTTTGCTTCTCTATATTTTTCCTTTTGCAGTGAGCTCCTCTCTATGTCGAACCTCACGGAATTTTTGCTCCACTCTGTTCGTACCGATACGCCAAATTGTTACGACCTTCAAACACGATTTTCCTCTCACTGATTCGGCCCACGACGTTGTACCCGCCATTATTTCGCGAACCGATCTATTTCGGTGAGCTTGCAAACTCGTTGCGACGCCACCTTGCATAATCCTACAAATATTTACGAAGGGGCCGCCATCGATCCCTCGTCAAGGGCCATGCGGTTTTCTCTTCGATTATCGACGCGCTTTTCATCATCCACTGCAACACTCCAGATAAACCTGTCATAACTTTTCGACATATATTTCATGAACGGGGTCCATATACCTGAATGATTCTTTGTCTTGCTAATGCTTTGTTCGAAGATCGCATTCAATAATGAATATTCGGCAAATTACAGATAAACTATCTATACGTAATCTCAATATTCAATAAAACCATCATATCATTTTATGAAAAAATGATAGACTTTACACGAAGAGAAAAAGAGAGAGAATATGAGGAAATAAGAGTGTAAGAGAGAAGCCAGAAAACTCTATAGCAAGAGAGAATACGGGTTCATTTCACTTTGTAGTCATCAGGTTCCCCTGAGTCACTCGGAGCTGGCACGCCGTGCCAGCAGACAGGTTGCTACCTGACCGGTACGCCTCTTTCTTTTTACCTAACCTATCATTCTCATTCTGTCTTTCTTCTTGGCAAGTTCATACTTCTCTTTACATCATCCACCTTATTCTAGCTAGACAATCTTCTTCCACGATCTACATACTGATATGGTCCTATGTGCACGTGCATTTAGGCATTTGCTAAAAGTGTGACGTGTCAAAGAACTATTTCTAATTTTCTAAGATTCTTGAATTGAGTATAGAAGCACTACAAAGAGGATTATGAAAGTTGTATTTATTTCCTACGATACTGATAATGCGAATTCTAAGGAATTTTCTTACTAAAGTCCTTTGACTTGACTCGGCTGATCCGAGTATGGATTATATCCTTTGTCTCGGAATAAGCAAAATCAGTAGAATTCATTTGCCTTTCCTTTTGCTTCAAAATAATCTTTGGTAGGTGCCTCTTTTTTTTTTTTTTTTTCATCTACCGAAGGATCGTGGGAAAATGTCGAAGGACTTTAGGAACACAAGGGCTCCAAACCGGAAGGATAGACTTCACGCTTTGGAATTTCGTACTTCCTGCACAGTATGCAGGTCGGACACGTCATGTGCCCTTTTTCTTTCATAATGCTCCGGGAGTTTTCCATTGCTGTTATGAAAGCCTTTGGATAACATTGCCAACTTTGGGCATCACTTACACTGTACATGTAAACGATGAGAATGATAAGCTTGCCACTGATAAGGTTCCTTAGTAGTGCAAGAGAAGGTCTTATCAGTTCTGATAGGACTCTTAAAGAATACTACTTTTCAGCACTTCAGGTTTCATCAAGCTAACTCAATATCTTGTAATTTCATTAATAACTCACAGAGAAATTTAGTTTTGATTGTAATTGGATTCAATTGGCTTTCGAACTGGCTATGATCTCAGTTTTGTACATTTTGATGCAATTAGTAAAAATGATTATTATTAAACACAGCTCAAGGCCTTTTTTATCTTTGGATCTTGCAGGCTTTAATGGATTTCATATAATTTTAATATTATTTTAAGTTTGACACATTGCATATTATTTTGTAGTTTATACGAATTAGAATATTGTTAAAAATTTCAAACCGAACAAGCTGAGCACTGTGACCGAATACTGCAATGTAAATAATACAGATAAAAGAAAAATTTTGTTTATAATATTTACTCACCAAGCCGAAGCTCTCCAAAGTTACCACAGCCGATCTTCTTCCCAACACGGAAATTTGGTCCAACCATGAGTACTCCAGAAGACGAAGCAACACTATGTCTGCGGGAATGAGCATTGGATCTAGTAGGAACCTCACTGCCTCTGGATATTCTCTTAGCAGCCTCCTGTTCCCTTTCTCGTTCACGATCGCCGCCCCTAGCGAGCTCCTTGTCAGCTCGGGCCTCTCTACCGTCCCTCTTCTGCATTATTAGGGTGAGAACTAGCTGGCAGTCTCTGCTGAGAAACCGTAAGGATGTAAAAGGTGTTGGGCAGTTGTCAGTGCTCGTTCCCACAAGAGTCTTCAGTGACAGGACCGATCTCCATGCTCCTAAACACTCGAGAAGATCCCAAGCTGCAAGATGATGTCACTGATATCTCAGACGATGTTCCTGGAGTAGAGAGACTCCATACTCACAAGCATAATAAAAATTCTCTCGTTAAAGTCTGAACACCCACGCACCTAATACACTTTTATAGGATTAGAATAAACACTGCACGATCGATCAACTAATGCCTTCCTTTTTGTCGCTGAGTCGTCGGTCGTCGAGTCGTTGTGTCGTTGTCGTCAAGGCGAATTAGAGACCGGCTCAGCCTGATCACACAGACGCTTTCTCCAGACGACCAATATTAATCGCCATGCTCGCCGAGCCTCGGCGATGCCTGTCGCGGTAGCGACAGCGACCGAGTCTAGAAGCTCGGTCACTAGTTAGCGGAGCGTCCTGTCGCCCGTTGTGCAGCACGTATCCCGTATGTGAACAAGCGAAAACCACCATTACAGACCATCGTCTCTGGCGCACTCTCGCGCACGCTACAGCGACGTGCGACAGGGAATGAATGTAACGATAAGCCAATGATAGTAATAATATGCGAAACGCCCTAAAGCTTCAGCCTTTTTAGTTACTTGTCGGCTAATTTAACCGCGTATTCCTTGTTTCAGCTAGTACAAGTGAGTTGTCGCTGTCGCTGCGACCACACGCGACCCACCAAGAACCACGAAATCTAATATTCCCTGCGAGAGAATCTTTTAAAGGCGGTTATTATCAAAAGGAGAACTGATTTTGTCATGCAACCACGACAACTCTAAGTAGAAGAATTCCTTTTTTTTTTAATGTCGCCTGCTTCCCTAGCGATACGAGACCTCTCCCTTTTTTTCGCTTCTCTTGTGTTCCCACCTTTTTCTCGATTTTTCTTGTCTCTTTTTTTAAACACCGCTGCTTCTTACATCACAAGGCCCGTCCGCGCCGTCGTTACACCACCGATATTTTTCTCGTGTGTATCAGCCCCTACTCGTTATTGCTAAAACTTCCCTCGATCCGAGCAAACGGTCGCGCAGTGCCTGCGAGCACCTCCTGCCTTTCGCACTCGGCTCGACATTGGATTGGATTTGTTACGGGACCGGCAGGCCTACCAATATTTCTTAAATCAGAAAGAGACCGTCAGATCTAGGGACCCTAGAGACACTATACAACAGGATGTGTTTCAAAACCTACTGCAAGTACTGTGAGTCAGCAAACTTATCATTCTGTCTTCGTCAAATACATAGAATAAATAGGGACACAGTGATGAGTTGGCAGTACTCACAGTACTTGAAGTAGGTTTTGAAACACACCCACAATATCACATATTTTTAAAACAAATATGGAATGTCACAAATTGTATTGATACCAATAGTGCCCTTATATTTAAAACTATTAATTACAACATTAGAAGTATGTAAAACGTACTTAATTTATTATTACTTATATGGCATATTTCGATATATTCTCGAGTCAAGCGTCGGATTCGATAATTTTATTTAGAAATTTTTTATTGGAATATCACCATGCAACGTTAATAGTATATTCCCATCTAATTTGAACATAATGGGAATTTTCATACTCAATGAGATTGTTAACAATTATTATGAATCCTCGACCACTATTTTATATGATGCGTTATTAGGGGTGTGGATCATGGAGAATTTCTTGGTGAAATGTTGGCAACATTATGCGGGCAGCACCTGTCACAAGAAAAATCGATCAAACGCAGGTGCCGTGGTAACTCGACTAGTTTCATGTCGCGGAACGATCGCTACAGGCTACAGCGGATGGCGACTGTCAACTGGTGGGCTCCTGTCTTTCGTAGGACGTTATTCCTGGAGAATAGTCTCAGCCAGAATTGTTCACGCAAGGCTTGAGAGATTCTCTGTGCTTTTCTTAGAGTGCTTTCTATGAATTCGCGTGTGTAGCAGCCACTTTTTGATGACATCGGGAAAGGAGACGATGGGGTAAGTGATGGATAGTCCGCCACTCGATTTTTCTATGGGAAATCTTATTGACGTTATAGATGCTAATTGCTCCCTTACTGCGCTCACCGTTAATGATGTTAATTAGAGTGTAATTAATTGTTCACTCTTATATAGGGAGGATCTATTAATGTCGTAAAGTATAAACGGGAGTTCTTTAATGTAGAAATACTGGGCTTAGCCCTGTTTTTTCTACACTGTATATTCTGATGACCTCCTCTCTATTTTTATCTTTCTAATTCTCTGATAAACTTCATTTAAAAACTTCAGATGTGTTTTTATTATGTGCTTTCCTCACATTTCTTTATAGTCATTTATATCAAGGGAATATGTCCATGATGAAAAAGTACATTATTATATCATGTGTCTGTCGAGAAGAGGGTTGCTTGAAGGCAATTAATCAATTATGTCGCATACTAAATATAGACGTAATATTATGCAGATTAAACAGTTTGGTCTTCTTTCAGTTAAAGTATATCTTATATATATAAAGTATATATATGTATAAATATAAAAGAAATCACAGATATATATATTTTTTTTCTGTGATTTCATTATTCAAGTTAATCCCATATTATAACTTTCTAATTTGGATACAGAAATAATCAATGCATCCAATGTTTACTCCAAAAACTTCATTCTGTTATTTTTTTCTTTTATAACTAACTTTGAAATAGAACTTTTTGGTAATACCAATTAGATTATCATTAGCTTCTGAGAATTAATAATTTGCAATGTTAATTGATTGTATTATTGATATTACAGTGAACAGCCGATTTTCACGTGCAAGGCGCACGTGTTTCACATTGATCCAAAAACAAAACGTTCATGGGTGTCAGCATCAACGGCGGCAGTTTCGGTTTCGTTTTTCTACGACTCGACAAGGAGTCTTTACAGGATTATTTCTGTAGAAGGCACCAAGGTAAGCTCTTAGCCACCCAAGGCATCATTGGTTGATGTTATTATATGAACTTTCGGATTACAGGCTGTAATAAATAGCACAATAACGCCGAACATGACATTCACGAAGACTTCACAAAAATTCGGTCAGTGGTCAGACGTACGTGCGAATACTGTTTACGGGTTAGGCTTTTCATCAGAAGCCGAATTAGGCAAGGTACGTGTATTCTATTACAAGATGTCTCCTGTATTCTAATGAATCCTAATAATAATCTTATTAATAGTTCATCGAAAAGTTTCATGAAGTAAAGGAAGCAACGAAGTTGGCCGGTGCGAAACTCCAGTCGAATTCTTCGTCCGTGACACCCGCAACCAGTGCAAATGTCAGTCCAATCACGTCGAGGTCAGCAGTGCCACCTACTGAACAAGACTTAATCGATCCGCCAAACTCGTCCATGATCAATTCGAATGTGTCCGCATCGAATAATCCGAATCCAAATGCGAGTGTCATATCCGCTCAGAACAGCGTTTCCTCGGTGAGCAGTAGTCCTTTGCCTGGCAGCTGTCAAGCGAAGTTGGATGAGGAATTGAAGAATGCAGTGCACTCGAGATCCCAGAGCATTTCACAGCAGAGTACAGAGAGTCCTCAGCATCAGGGCAAGTCCGTACAAATGTCTGGAGGACAAGTTAGTCAGTCCACAGAAATGCAATTAAAGTATGAGAATGATAGATTGAAGCTAGCACTTGCGCAGAGCTCTGCAAATGCTAAAAAATGGGAGGTCAGTTAATGCATGGTTTTAAGATAATTAATATCCTTTTGGCGCGCAACGTTCACAGGAGCTAACAGTGTGTTTTTCTGTAGATTGAGCTGAGTACACTAAAGTCTAACAATGCCAGACTAACCAGCGCCCTTCAGGAGTCTACTGCCAATGTTGACGAGTGGAAGAGACAATTACAGCTCTATAAGGAGGAGAATGCCCGAGTGAAGGCCAAGTATGCGGATTTGGAAGCCGGGAAAATTAGCGAAGGAAACAGTGAAGCCCTGAGGTTACGAGTCGAAGCGCTGGAGAACGAACTGAGAACGCGGAATGAAGAAATTAAGGCCCTGACGATGGCAACGAAGGGCAAAGACTTCGTGGTGAGTAATGGGCTGCTTCCAATAATTAAATAAACAAGTAGTAAATAGATAATTCTATAATATTATTTTATTTGTTATTTCATATCAGACACTCCAAAAGGAAAACAATGAGCTTCGAGAAATGTTAAACGTGGTCCATGAACAATTAGAACTTGCGATGAGTGCTAATAAAGTCCAAAAGCAGAATCTCGATACGCTGAACTCAAGATTAGCCGGCTATATCCAGGATCTCGTCACGGTACACCGAGAAATTACGAACACACTGCAAACTTAAGTTAGATCTGAGTTCGTAACTCTCCTTTTGTATTTGTCGTATATATAGGCACGATGAAGCGTACAGGTTAAAATAATTAGAATTGAAGGGTGTCATTTTGAGGAGATTGAAAATCAGGAAAAATAGGGATAAAGTCGAGTCACGTGAACGCGTTATTAAAAGGCAAGAGTTATATTTGAAAAGAAATGTTAATACTTCGCGTGACCATTTCCATTTCCTCTCGTTCCATTTTTAGTTCTTTTTATATTACCTCTTTTGGTCTGAGCCACATTTTTATTTTGTACACTTAATTCCGTACTCCTCAATGACACATGTACCCTTCGAGCGTAATCTTAGGCCATATTTTAACCATCTACACAATTCATGAAAGCATGAATGCACAATCGAACCTAGTAATACTCGACACTAGTAAATGGTCTGTTTTCGAATTATAATTTAAGTTTTCTTGTAAATTATAGTAAGTACCGATAATGGGCGTTTCATTTGGTCTGTGGCGATTTTGAAGGGCATTCACAAACGTTCTGAATTTTTTCGATCTTTTGAAAAACGAAAAGTTCGGATTTTCATCCACGAGCAAGGAAATACGGAAAAATGTCGCTCACTCGGATGAGGATGAGAACAGCATAAGTGCATAGGTACTTGATTATTGGTAATTTGCCTCCGAACGTATCGTCGAAGAAACCAGAGGTTTTTAATCTCATGAAATAGTTCGCACAAGAGTTTTGCTTTGTCGATCCGCGATGTATTTTACTGCATTTTATGTTATTTTTTAGTTCGTAAACGAAGGAACCTTGTCGCATTCCTGCCACGCCATTTTTTCTCGTTTTCTTCTGACCCTTTAAATTCTCAGTTTTTCAATGTAACAATTACGCGACAGTTACGCACGGGTTTACAAATAAGGCTGTACGTCGCCGTCGCAGTGTCGAAAATGCTTGGTAAACTTTAATGGAGAAAATGCCTCGCTTGCCATACGTAAATACAAATACTAATTGAAAAACGGCTCACCAAGACGCTTCCATCGTTAATGATAATAATTTAAAAAGACAGAATAAGGAAGTGAAAAATAAAAAGCCGAAGTCTCTTGTAGATGTTAAAAGAAAAACGTTTAACATAAGAAAATAAATAGTAAGTGCGAGAATGACAGAACGAATTAGACGGACTTGTAAGTCGCGCCAGGGAGCGTCGATGTTGCTCGTAAAAATGACGGTCTGATGCGTTTAATCGCTCGAGCGATAATAAAACGCGCAAATATCACTTGTAAACGAGCAACGAAGCGAACGAACGGTTCCGCAAATCTTTTATTTACTCCAGTATTTTATTGTTTATGTCTTTCCAATGATATGATTATCATCCGCAATCAGCTTTATTTATTGTACATGCGAATCTCAGAGCTGTAATGAGAGATAAAGGAAAAGAGAATAAGAGAATCGCGCAACGGCGACGTGTTAGAGAGTGGAAGAGAGGAGAACCATCATGAACAAAAAAATAATTGTGTCGCATTAACATCAAGCATGACTATAAATCTTAAGAGAAAATGAACTTCGCACGTACCTTTACATGTAACAAACGTAACGTACATGTAAAGAAAAGAAGAAAACTGGCTTCTCCGTTCTTCCAAATTAAGCGCTCACAAAACACGACAATATTCTCTAATTTTAGTGGCTTTTTTTTATTAACACTTTTATTTCAATACCTTTTTTTAATCATTTATTACTTGATATCTTTTATTACTTTTTTCTACACTCATATTGTAACCTTATACAGTTCTCCTTTAATTAACGCCACTTTTATTTTATTTTACGACTGTCCTTTCGATTCTTTTAGAATTCGAGGGAAGACTGCCATAGATACTATATAAATACGTTTTATTGTAGAACGCCAAGCGTTCGCCAGAACGAAGGAGCGTTAAACTATATGTCGTAATACCAAAAATCTCCGATCGTTGCACTGGCAAAGTCCGATTGTATTTTAACTCCATTCTGGTACGTTACTTTTGTTTCGACCTATATGTAGATAAGTTTTTACTACGAATAAAATAAAGAAGAAATCGTACGTCGAAGTTATTGGACGGGGTTAGGGCTAGAGTTAGGGCTAGTTGAGCTACGATATAATAATATTAATAAAAATAATAATCTGCGATTAAAAATTCGAAGGAATGATCGGGAAGTAATGAAAGTGCCCGAAGTAATTGCTAACGAAAAAGATGCGTTACGTGAGAAGCGTAATTGAGAGTAGATTTAGAGAGTTACGTAATAGAAATACGAGGATAAATACTAAAAGCGAGAGAATCAATTGATAAATAAACAACGGCATGCATATCTGTCACATTCTGGGGCTACAAACGAATGATATTAAGAAGAGGAAAAAGTTAAATAATGAGAGGAAACCCTTTGCTGTAAAAGGAAGAGTAAAATCAGTGGTACACACAAGACAGGGTATTCCTAAAAAAAAAAGAAAATAAATACAAAGATCCATCTTGGCTTGTCATCAGGCGTTAATAAAAATAGTAGGGAGAGAATAAAATGAGTAAACAAGTGTTTATTCAGGACGTTTTAAGGTATATATTAATTAAGTATTTACAATTAATGATTGAAATGAGAGTTAGTCGCGGACAAAGGCCGCTAAAAAAACTGTGCCATAGAGCTTCATTACGGTTGTGATAAGTTCCACGCTTGCGAAACCTGACATCCATCTTCTTGAATATGGCACGGTCTTCCGACGCACAAATGGAATCCGTAGTCCAAATGCGCAGTCGATCCCGATTTAGATAAAACCTATCGGGGATCATCAGTTACTATTTAAATGAAGGATTGATATACCTGGTTACGAGTTTATTGAAATAAATGACCTTTAAAAGCTACGAGAATTTCTTAAGCATTAACTAAATGTAGAATTTGTTATGTCCGAGTATATCGTATTACGAATAATATTAATATTGAAACGATTGAATATTAATATTACGTGCATATATTATAGTAATATATATGAATAAAGATATATATTGTATATTATATACACATATTCATGTAATGGTTATACGGAAAAATTTGCGTACTTGTACATCCATTGTATTTATTTCGTATTATTACTTGTCATTTATCGCACACCGTAACGTACGGTCGTCGTCTTTTATGATGTTACAGAAAATTGAGCTCTTATGCATACGTATTAATATGAACGTTTTTTAACAAATACATCGAAATTATGGTGAGAAAACAGTATCTTTATATCCTGACTTATTCCACAACATCTTTAACTAAATATTTTAAGTTTTATGTTAATTACGATACCGAGGAGATATTAGTAAAGAAGGCCTTGCGGGCCTTTGTGCCTAACCGTTAGTAGGAATAGAGCGCATGGGAGATATGGTGGAACCAGAATTAAAGTTCTTGCGAAGATGTAAATGCCATATATATTGTTTAACCCATTCAGCCATGATGGGAAGTATACTCTGTACCTGAAAGAGTTAATATACAGAATATACAGGGGCTCGCTCTGTATACCAATCTCTTTTCGATACTTACAATTTAAAGTTGTACTTTCTTGGTGTTTAAATTTGCCGCTGATAATTGGAGCCCTTTCCGGTCCTATTGGCAATTTTAGATCATATTTGTGTTTTCAAGGTACCTTCACAGCTTTGGGTTATTAGTTTCCACCGTGCAGAGTTCAAACAGAGTTAAGCAATCTCATTGGTCAATTTCATTCAACTCCTTTACGTGGTTGGTTAACTCTGTTTAATCTCTGCACGGTGGAAATAAGCCTTTGATGGACTAGTCGAACAAGACGGATAACATGAGATAACCAAATTCCTGATTGGCCGAAACTTTCAGTCAAAAAATGTTGTTTAATCAGGGGCTGGATTCCGACTTAACGACAGCACACGCTACGGTTGCATGTTGCACCGGTTATTTTTGTGTGGAGAATTAGTATATGAGTAATGCATAGTCGCCATTTTGGGTACAAATGCTATGAGGTGGTCGGAAGATCTTCCCTTGCCGCCTTTCATTTACGGATCTTGGGTAGTACCATTTCAAACACGTGCTGGCATAGCACTGCTTCTATGCTCTATCGCTAGCCCTGTGTTCCGATATAAGCTTTCAGTACTGGAAGTACTGTGTGTTCGTTCCATTATTCGCTTGCAATGCACTGCGACAATTCTTAGGCTATATTTCGAAACTGGATCGTGAATATAGTTACAAAAATTCAGTCAATTATACTGACCGATTTGCGTATTTCACAATATGATTGGTTGAAATTTTGTAACCCTAACCAGGATTCAGTTTCGGAATACAGCTTCAGAGCTTAGTTACTTTAATGACGTCATTTTTACAGTACTGAAAGCTTAAATCGAACACATGACGGTTTATTAGGCTCGATCTTCATACGGGCTCCAGCGTTAGAACGCAGAGCGTTGATTGGTAAATAACATGCTGTGAGAAGAAACTTGATATTTTTCACCAATCAAAGCTGTAGGTCCGAGCGTAGGCGCCTGTATGAGGATTCAGCCTTATTGCCTAATAGGAGCATCGAAAAGCTACTAACAACCGAGTGCGGTGCGCACGTCAAAAATGGCAGCGCACAATGTATTGTGTCGTTTTGGATAAGGCCGTCAACAAGTTGAATTAAAAATATTTCTAGTGGCACATGGAATGATGGAAAATACGGGGGTTCTTCAATACAAAGAGATGAACATTTATTTTAATTAGAACTATATATATCAAATACGAAATGTATTCTATTTGCAAAAGCACTCATCCTGCTACTGGTGTAGAGCACGCTACAACCTGTTATTTCTTCAATCGTATAGAAAAATGTTTAGTCGTTGCCGGTGCAAATATAATTCGCGTTTTCCGTTTAATACCAGATGTCGATACTACCAGGAGAGAGAAATATACAGGTATAATTTTTCTCCTATTGCATTTTAATTTATTTATAAATGGATCTAACCTCATTTCACTGTTTTCATTCAGAATTGCGGCCTCCAAAGATGAAATTAGAGTGTCTTGCTCAATATACATTGCATGGAAATATAATGTCTATGCAACCTGTACACCTTGTCGGCTCTCCAAGGGATTCATTGTTACTGAGTTTTCGAGATGCTAAATTGTCTGTGGTGGAATATGACCCAGAAACACATGATCTACGCACTGTTTCATTACATTACTTTGAAGAAGAAGAAATGAGGGTAACTTATTTGCTATACTATTTAAAGCAAAATAAATAATACTATTTCTATCACTATTTGCATGTTGGATTTGCAGGATGGTTGGACAAATCATCATCATATTCCCATTGTCAGAGTAGATCCTGAGGGGCGTTGTGCAGTTATGTTGATATATGGGAGAAAATTGGTAGTCCTTCCATTTCGTAAAGACCCCACATTGGATGATGGAGATCTACTTGAAAATTCTAAAATAGGTTCATCCAATAAGACTCCTATACTTTCCTCATATATGATAGTGCTGAAAAATTTGGAGGAAAAAATGGACAACATAATAGATTTAGAGTTTCTCCATGGATATTATGAACCGACTCTATTAATTCTTTATGAACCAGTTAGAACATTTTCAGGGTTAGTTTATTAAATTGTTTTATAATGATTACAATATTAATTATTCATTTTATTCTATCTCTATGCCATTGTAAGATTCACACACGATATTTAATAATTTAATTTATCCTTTTAGTCGTATTGCAGTGAGACAGGATACCTGTGCAATGGTAGCAATATCACTAAATATACAGCAAAAAGTCCATCCAATAATTTGGTCTGTCTCAAATTTACCTTTTGATTGCTACCAAGCAGTGCCTGTCAAGAAGCCTCTAGGTGGAACATTAATAATGGCTGTGAACTCGTTGATTTACCTTAACCAGAGTATACCGCCATATGGAGTATCACTCAATAGTTTAGCAGACACAAGTACAAATTTCCCATTAAGTAAGCATTCTTAATATTATATTCGTAATGAAGATATTTGAGAATCATAATATTTATGTTTGATAATTACAGAACCACAAGACGGTGTAAAAATGAGCTTAGAAGGTGCTCAGGTAGCCTTTATTTCGTATGACCGTTTAGTAATTTCTTTAAAAAGTGGGGAATTATATGTGTTATCGTTATTCGCTGATAGTATGCGGTCGGTCCGGGGATTTCATTTCGATAAAGCTGCGGCAAGTGTACTGACATCTTGTGTGAGTTTCAATACTGGACAATATTTTTTTAGTAATCTTCTGAATACAGTGATATTATTTTTGAGATTTTCAGGTCTGTATGTGCGAGGATAATTATTTGTTCCTCGGCTCAAGACTTGGTAATTCCCTGTTGTTAAGGTTTACTGAAAAGGAACCTGAAAAACCTCAGATTCCCGATGACGCCGAAGTGACTGTTGATGACGATGAGGAAAGTGGAGAAACTCCAGCAAAGAAAGTCAAACAAGACTTCTTGGGAGATTGGATGGCTTCTGATGTTCTTGATATCAAGGATCCAGAGGAATTAGAAGTATACGGCAACGAAACACAAACTTCTATGCACATTACGTCGTACATATTCGAGGTATAATAATGAGCTTTTTGCGAAATATAAATTCTTTATATGGATCATTTATATCGTTTTGATGATTGCAAGATCCGTAATTTCAAGCTTCTTTTAAAGATAGTGATAATTAAGTTGTGCCGATTTTACATATTTTAATTTAATGTAATTAAACACAATGTATTATATAGGTTTGCGACAGTCTGCTCAATATTGGACCCTGTGGAAATATATCTATGGGAGAACCAGCATTTCTCTCAGAAGAATTTTCTCACGCCCAAGATCCTGATGTTGAACTGGTCACTACTTCAGGCTATGGGAAAAATGGAGCTCTATGTGTATTGCAACGTTCTATTCGACCTCAGGTAATTTTAGAAATGGACTAATAGAGAGGTTTTACTGTATATATACTGGATGTACCATTTTAAGTGATACAGCAAAATTTCTCGGAAATTAAGCGAGATATAAAAAGGTGTTTCAAAGAAAAGTTGTATATTTTCGAGGAGGGGCTATCGGCATATTTATGGGCAACTCTACTACCAAGAAAATTCAATAATTGAGTTTCTTAAATAACTTTAGATTTTTCTCTCGGTTTAACAGTCTGTTTCAATGTAATATCGACGGATTTTTGTTTATGAGAATTTCTAAAAAATATTGTTTTTGCGCTAAAGTTAAAATATGTTGCTTCATTTGAATTGGTATGCTATAAGTAATGAAGGCCAAAGTGATTAATAAACTATTAAGCACTATTACTATTAACCCTTAAATGGGTGCACTGGCAAAATTACACAAGTAGGCAAGTGGCCTTGACCCCAGCATCAACTTAAGAGTTAAGGACATCAAAGAGAAAATTGAGATAGTACGAAGATTTTTGTGGAGCAATTTTAATAGAAACAGTAAAAAACTGAGTAATATCTCTGACATACATTCACTGAATGGGCTAAAATTTTCAACAATTGATCTTTAGACATCTATAAATTTATGCTGTTTATAAGGCTTCTGCACGTTTAATGAAGCATGAAATATTGAGTCATTATCTTCATTTCTTCGTAGGTTATGAACACTTTTGTGATTCACGACAACTGTGACATCAGTTATACTTTACAGAATTATCTGCTGCTGAATCTGGAGTCATGAATGACATGCTAATTTTATTTATGTATCATTCCTTTATAGGTAGTCACAACATTCGAACTGCCTGGTTGCGAGGACATGTGGACTGTGATTGGTGCTGTAAATACTGAAGAACAAGTCAAAGCTGAAGCTGAAGGGACCCATGCGTTTTTAATTTTAAGTCATGAAGATTCTACAATGGTAATGCAAAACTAATTAAACTTGATAGTTCGCAATTTATATTTACGAGAACGACAATTTTTGTGTTTTGTTTTTGTTCTTACTATCTTTGATTTATTATTCATCAATTCCCTAATTGATCAATATTTTGTAGATTTTGCAAACTGGACAAGAAATCAATGAAGTTGATCAAAGTGGTTTTAGTACACAGGGTACGACGATATTCGCTGGAAATCTTGGCGCTAATCGTTACATCATTCAAGTTACGCAAATGGGAGTACGTTTAATGCAAGGAATTGATCAGGTATTTATTAAATACATCTTGAGAATATATTATCCTTGTCAGATAGTTTAAATTTTCCAATTTACTTCATAGTGATAACAACTAATTGTAAAAGGACTATACAAATAATAATATAAATTTGAGAGATATACGTACACTAGCGCACTAACTGACATATCTTGACCACTTAATTCATTAACGCCCACGTAAAAGCGGGGCAACCTTAAAATTCCAGACCCGAGGGATTACGGGCTTTTTGTTAAAATATGATAAAATATGATGCACAAATTTTTGTTGGCACTGAAAGGCAGAGGGAGGGAAAAAAAATAAAAAACAAATCTTTCTTTTAAAAACATACCTCACCATTTAATTCTATGGAAAAACTTATTAAAGACACATAACATTACTAGTTACAATGACGTGAAATAAATTATTTAATAAGATAAAAAGGATGGATGGTAGGCAGCCAACGACAGAGCGTGTGATAGGCCACGCGTGAGCAATGCTCCTTTATTTTATTAAATGATTTATTTTATGTGATTGCAATTATATACTAGTAATACTGTATATTTCTTTAGACATTTTTCCCGTAGAATCGAATGGTGTGGTCTGTTTAAAAAAAAGCTTTGTTTTTTATTTTCTTGTCCTTTCCCCTGCCCTTTACCGGCACCTAAAATGTTCGCATAATATTTTATCATATTTTAACAAAAAGTCCGTGATCCCCCGAGTCTGGAATTTACAGGTTGTCCCATTTTTGCTCGAACTTTAATGGGTTAAGAATCATTGAAACATTTCCATTGAGATTAATCCGAAAGTAAAAAAAAAGTCGGACAGGAAGATGTTGATATGAAGTGAACACTTTTTTATCAGATTTGTACCTAAATTGTGTATGCATCGTTATGAAGGTGGTCTTTAAATGATCCATACTTGATCAATGGATTGCATACTGGTCAAATCCATACTACTTATAATCTTTATGATTGAAGATTTGAAATAGCCACTGTATTTGCACAGTCCTTCTATATATTATATATTTGATATCAATTCTTTACAGGTACAACACATACCCATCGACCTTGGTTGTCCTATTATTCATGCAAGTTGTGCAGACCCTTACGTTACTATATTAACCGAGGATGGGCAAGTCATGTTACTGACCTTTAGGGAAATTCGAGGGTCAGCTAGATTGCACATTCAAGCCGCAAATTTACTGTTTGTAAGTATGATTATTGTTAGTGTATTTAAGAAACAGAATATTCTTTTTTAACGATTTATGATGCATTAACGAAGTTTTTAATAATAAAGAAGAATTATAATTACTTTTTAGAGACCGCAAATAGAAACGTTATGTGCTTATCGTGATGTCAGTGGAATTTTCACTACGCATTTGGCTGAGGACGTCGAGGATGACACCGCTGAAGAAGAGAAAATTGCTGAGGAGCCAACTACAATAACAAACATAGACGATGAAGATGAGCTCCTATACGGTGATGTACCAGCTTTTCAAATGCCAGCGCCACCTCAAGTAAAGGCTCAAGATGGTACCAACAAGAAAGCACCCTGGTATGTGGTTTTGATAGGAAAATATGTGTCAACAATTCATCACCCTACTATTCTATATAATAATTTTCTAACGATTATAATTTGCGTTCGTCGCAAAGGGCCGAGGATCGTCGTGCCAGAAGCTACATTTCATGAATTTTAATAATTAAGGTTGCTATTCGAATCATTCTATCCTGTAGAGATATACTGCTCTGCAAAATGTAAATAATATAATAATGTCAAAAGTAAGAGAAACATGCTCTGTTATGCTCCTCAATTTCTGTTACAGTCTATTTCCAAAATCTTGTTACTCCTTCATCAATCATTTAATAGAGGAACACTATGTTTCTGTTTCGGCAGACCAAATAGCCGTAATATAGTTTTCAACTGTACAGTTGAAGACTGTACTAAGGATACAATCCAAAATGAGCTACCAGCATGGGGGGGGGGGGGGGGGGGTTGTGTATTTAAGTCCTTAGTTCTTTTGGAAAGGTACACTAGTAGCTTTATCTTAATTTCAGGTGGCAAAAGCATCTGCAGGAATTCAAACCGTCCTACTGGCTGTTGGTATACAGGGATAGTGGAACTTTGGAGATTTACTCGTTGCCGGATTTAAGATTATCTTATTTGATACGCAATTTTGGTTATGGTCAACACGTTTTACATGATAGTATGGAGTCAACCACACTGCAGCAGTCACATATTAACGAAATACCAAATCCCGAAGTTCAGGTGCATTAAAAAGGAATATACATGATCTTTAATGAATTAATGCTTTAGCCATGATGTTACTATTAATCATACTCGGTTCTTATCGTTTATAGGTTCGCGAAATTTTAATGGTTGCTCTTGGACATCATGGAAATAAGCCAATGTTATTGCTGCGTTTAGATACGGAAGTGCAAATTTATCAGGCATACCGCTATCCAAAGGGACACTTGAAGTTGCGGTTCAAGAAATTTGATCATTCAATCATCTTGGGTCAGTTGAGGTAATTCAATCGAACAATAATAATTTTGAAATTTTTATAATTTTAATTCTCTGGAAACTGTAATCAGTTAGTACGTTGATCCATATCCGGACCATATCTTTAAGCAGTAGTCAAGAATAATTTTTAATTTAATGTCACTATTTGTAGTGTATCAGAAATGACTTTAGAAGAAAATGAAGGATCTAAATATGAAACAAAAGTCCTCATATTTTGTTAGTATTTGTCAGTGTTATTTGTTCACAGACCTAAGCCCAAGGAGGAAAATGAACCACATACGAACGACACACGAGTTTGCATGATGCGCTATTTTAGCAATATTGCTGGCTATAATGGTGTCTTTATTTGTGGAGGATATCCACACTGGATATTTCTAACTGGACGCGGAGAGTTACGGACTCATCCAATGGGAATTGATGGAGCTATAACTTCATTTGCACCATTCAATAACGTAAATTGTCCTCAGGGATTTTTGTACTTCAACAGAAAGGTAACACAGTTCTCCTAATACCAAGACGTACTGTAATCCAGATATAAGATATTACGAAATACTTAAATTTTAAATGCGCTATTGAAATTATAAAAAATTTGGAGTACTTAATCATAACGTGAGTTTCAAACACTATGTGAAAAGCAGTTGTTGCGAATCTTAATTATACGAAGCTGTTGGTGAGTGGAAAGGAAACTATTATTCTTCTTTATCTTCTATTATTTTGTCTAGATTGTCACGATAGGGGTCTCGCATTAAGGAGACTATTTCATGTTCTAATCTGAAAGAAAATTGACCATAAGAGATTGAAATTGAAGTCTAACTATATGTATGGGAAATATCCTATTTTTAATTGATTGACAGATCATAAATTACGTGATATAACGTGGATACAATATAAAAAATCAAGGAATTTCTGAAACCCAAATTTAGCCAATTCTATTTCGTTATTCAATGGAAAATTAAAGAAACAGCAATGTTTTTAACAAATGTAATAATTAAAGCATATTAACAGTGCATCTTTTCTCTCTTATAACGTTATCAGGCAAAGTTGGATTGTAATGTTTTTATTGTTTACAACTGACTGACGAGCAGCCTTAATTACATTATACCGCATATAATATCGAAATAATCCATGAATGTTAGCAATTGATAGCTCCAAGCGTAACTGTGTAGGTTTAGTTAATATTCTGAAAACGAGTAGTACAATTATTTAAACCTATTCTAGAGATATATGTACGCATAATATGTTTATAATATGTATTCCAATATCTATGTAGGAGGAGTTGCGAATCTGTGTCCTGCCTACACATTTATCGTACGATGCCCCATGGCCAGTAAGAAAAGTGCCATTACGATGTACACCGCATTTTGTCACTTATCACGTCGAGAGTAAAACATATTGCGTTATAACGAGCACAGCAGAACCCTTAAAAAGTTATTATCGTTTCAATGGGGAAGACAAAGAGTATACAGAAGAGGAACGTTCCGAAAGATTTTTGTATCCATTCCAAGAACAGTTTAGTATAGTTCTATTTTCACCGGTTTCCTGGGAAACTATACCAAATACAAAAATAGAGCTTGACCAATGGGAACACGTAACCTGCTTGAAAAACGTGTCTTTGGCATATGAGGGCACTAGGTCAGGCCTTAAAGGGTACATAGTCCTGGGCACCAACTACAACTATGGCGAGGACATTACCAGTCGCGGACGAATCTTGATCTTCGATATCATCGAGGTAGTACCAGAACCTGGACAACCATTGACTAAGAATAGATTTAAGCAGATTTACGCTAAGGAACAGAAAGGCCCTATCACAGCTATTACTCAAGTCTCTGGATTTTTGGTATCTGCTGTAGGTCAAAAGGTACCAATATTCTATTATTAAAAAAAATTTTTAAGTTGATCTTAAGCCTTGAGTAATTTGTTACATATTCTGGGTTTATTCACAGATATATATTTGGCAACTAAAGGACAACGACCTTGTTGGAGTGGCATTTATAGATACTCAAATTTACATTCATCAGATGTTGAGTATCAAAAGTCTTATTCTGGTGGCTGATGTTTACAAATCGATAAGTTTACTACGGTTTCAGGAAGAGTATAGAACCTTATCACTCGTGAGCAGGGTAAGTAATGAAATACCTGGGCCAACGGGTTTCGTATGAGTTACAACCGCGCGGATTACGCAAATGCAACTTATGTACTTGCTGACGTTCTCAGATAACGCAATCTGTACGGGTTTTTTAACTAGGGATGCTAGATATGTAGGAATGTTATTCTATCGTCTACATGCGGAATTTGATTTTTCCTATAATTTTTACCTTCTTCGATTTAGCAGTTTATCCGGAAGTTTGTTACAAAAATTTGCGCTGTGTATGTACACATCTTTTTTGTAATGGCGAATCCATAGGGATAGAAAAAAAAACCTGCCACGTCCCCTTTGAAGGTACAGGCACATTATCGTGATGTGCTTCGTGCTCCGATATATTTGGATCTCACGCTTCACACACGATGATGTTTATGCTCACGATTTAGTACTACAAGTAAATCTTATAATTACGTACACTGCTGTCAAAAAGTTTTCGGACAAGGGTTTAAATTGTGAATAATGAAAGTAAAACGTCAGTTCATAACATCTGTTTTTAATCTTGAATGATTCAGCATTTGAGCCCATTGAAATCTCCTCTTCTTATTTCTGCACCGTAAAATTCGTTTCTTAGTAGAAACTTTATCCTAAAAGCCAGCTCTGTGTAAGCGATCCTTAACAGTAGTTAGGGATATCTGTTTTTCATGAGTTTCATTGAACCGTGTTTGGATTTCGGATGCAGTAAGGTTCCTTTTCATTTTGGACATTATTACTAATGACCGGTGCTTTGTCCTTATTAGAGTCTATTCTCTAGAAGAAGCGATAGCATCTCTTACGGTAGACCGCGATATTTTCAGTTTTTTGGCAATATGACGTAGGCGGGAGGGGGATATGTTTTTATATAGACAAATTGTGAACATGATTTAATCGAATGCTATCCGAGACAGACTGGCGCAAAAATGTTTGAATGCAGTTGTAGGCCTTGTCCGGAAATTTGTCGACAGCAGTGTAAATATGAATATAATTTTCTTAGAGTTACTTCGACTTTGAGGAATACATTCTCATCACGATACCCGCGCATACTGCTCAATAATAATCATTTCTAAAGCACCCATTGGAAATTATACAAATCTTTACCTTTTCTGTTTATTTATTTATTTTTTGTATATGCTGTAACGTTGTAAATTTTTGACTGATCAAAGAATGTTATTAAGATAATTTGTAGAACCTTTTGAGAACTATTAAGAATCGTGATTAAAACTTTTGCAATTTTCAAAATAATGGTTTTCAAAATTTTGAAAATGCTTTAACTTTTTGAATTTTTGTCCGATATCGCAGTTTAAAGAACTTGACCTGTCCTTCGAGAACCAAAAAAGTATATAAATATAGATCTAACCTGCCAATTATTTCAAAAGTTATTGTACTTACAGATAAACAGACACCATCGCCAAAACCTTTTTTTCGTTTTCGGGGAGTTTCAAAATTTGGAGATCCGTTGAAAAGGGTGGGGGGGGGGGGGGATTTATGCAAATCTAATACCTTCCCATACGATGAGAATTTAATGACTCTCAGTTGCAAGTGAGATATACAAATATTATCATATTCATAGATTATTTGATTTTTTCCCAGGATTTCAGACCATCCGAAGTATATACGATAGAATATCTAATAGACAATAATAATCTCGGATTTTTGGTGGCCGATGGAGAAAGCAATATTGCGCTATTCATGTACCAACCGGAGTCGCGCGAAAGTCTGGGTGGTCAGAAATTAATACGAAAGGCTGATTTTCACTTGGGTCAAAAGGTCAATACGTTTTTTCGTATAAAATGTAAATTGGCTGATCCCGCAAATGACAGGAAACATTTTTGTGGCGCTGACCGGAGGCATGTTACGATGTACGGTAAGTAATCATCAGATGAATCATAGGGAACAGTGCAGTTGCACATTAAATAGTAAAGATAGTGTTTAACAATTTATTAACACGTTCTTTCACTCTTTTTTATTAGCTACGTTGGATGGTAGTCTTGGTTACGTATTACCTGTTCCGGAAAAAACTTATCGAAGACTGCTTATGTTACAAAATGTTTTGGTTATTCATATTTCCCATACGGCTGGTCTGAATCCAAAGGCTTACAGGTACACAATTGTTATTAATAATAATGAACAAAGTCATACATAATTAAACCGTTTGATATGTATTGTTTTAGAACGTATAAGAGTTACGTGAGGATGCAGGGTAATCCAGCTAGAGGAATTATTGATGGCGATTTAGTTTGGTGTTATCTTCAGTTGCCTCATAATGAAAAAATTGAAGTAGCTAAAAAAATTGGTACACGAGTACAGGAAATAATCGAGGATATCACCGACATCGATCGACAAACTGCACATTTTTGAATAAGGGCTAAAAAAAAATGAAAAAAGAGACCAAATATAGAATTGAGACAAATTGTACATTTTTTTTCTATAAAAGCTGAAAAGTCGACAACGGAAAATTCCAATAAATTCAGTATATGTTTGTGATGAAACGGGTATAATTTTAAAAAGCTACCAAAACACAAAGAAGAGTCCCATTAGTAGTACAAGCAGTGTAATGGAGATGTTTTTGTATCATATAACTCTTCAAGCACAGTGAAGCTTTGCGAAAACACAGTGAGAAAAAAATGTGTAACTATTTGCCTAATTTGACTTCTATGGCTTTTATGTTTTGAAGTCTGCTGAAACCGAATGTGATATCGGAATCTTGAAATTCACAATGACTGACTTTGTATAACGACTCAAATTTCGACAATTTTTTGGATTTGCATAAAATTTAATAACCCTTTGAAGCATACATGTTTCCTTACCTATGATTTACTTTGAAATTTGCCGCTTGAGGGTTTATGGAGTCTTTCATTACAAATCTGAACTCAGAGTTCAAAAATTCAAAGTGGCGACCAAAATGTAAAAAGTTACTCGATGTGGATAAATCTCGGTACTCGGGGGTTTTTGGGGTCACTGATTACGAATCTGAATTCGAAATTTTGAATTTATGAATTTTGTGTTTAGATTCGTAATCAGCGACCTCTGAAATCTTCGAGAACCAAATTTCAAGTAATTTGTATGTCAGGAAAAATGTATATTTTAAAGGTATAAAACATTACTACCAAAGTATCAACGTCAAGTTATGATTGATGATGATCGAAGTAATAAATAAAATCTAATGCATCGATTGTTATTTTATATTAATATCAATGTTTGCAAAGAATAGTTAACAACACGTTTGACTCTGTTTATTATTCGACATCTTTTCTTTCTATTTAGCGTGCAAACAAATAAGTAATATTGGGAGCGTACTTCGCGCAATTGATGCATTTCCATTTTATTCGGCTCAGAAACGTCAAATTTTCTTAAAATCAGTTTCCTCGGTCAAGGATTTAAATATTCTCATACCAACATTTTATTTTCGAAAATGTTAGTAAAATAACATTTAAAAAATGAGTGTCTCCGGCTTGCGGCCGCGAGCTAATTCCATAGGATCCCGATTAAGTCGCCGAAACTTCTTTGAGAAACGTTTCTCCACTTCTAATCGTGAGTCTAAAGGTACATGGAAAGATTATAATATTGATTTAATATGTATTTCCTTACATTATTGATTAAACTATTTAATCGATAAATAAAGTGTGAGAGAAGCTCGTTGGACACCTTACAAGAACATAGTATTTTTCAAAGCTCCGTTTGTATTGGAAAAATAAACAGAAAATAGTGTGTGAATTATTCATAGCTCTTTATAAATAATGTATAGTATGTAATTAATAATGATATCAATTACTTTGCTATTCATAATACAATTATAGTGTCCCTGGAACCTTCTCTGTTGGAGAAAAGAGTTACAGAAGCCTTTGACGTTTTTGACAATGCTAGAAGCCGTGAAATAGATGTTCGAGAATTAGGAACAATAATAAGATCATTGGGTATAATTAATTTCTTATCAGTAATCAATAGTATTTAATTTGATTAACATCAATACCGTTTTTATTAGTTCTGATTCATTATCTTTAATTGATATTTGCTTAAAAGTTTTAATTAATCAAATTGGAATGCAACATTAAAAATGACGTATTTCGTTTATTTATTACTTTTGTAATTGTATTTATTTATTCACCCAACTAAGGTTGCGTAATTACTGAAACGGAATTACAAGAGATTCAAGTGGAAGTTGAAGATGTTGAAAATAACTGTGTACGGCAAGAGAGATTTGTGGAGTATATGTGCAAGGTCATTAGTGAGAGAAAGTACGTGAATTATATTATTGATATTTTTCAGTTTTCATTGTTATCGCAAATTCAAATTTGCACTTTTCAATTTTAATAATAGCTCCATTTCAGATTTAAACCAGCCGATCCAGAAGAACTTCTCAAGGCTTTTCAATTACTGGACCTAGACAATCGTGGTTATATTATGCGCGAGGATCTTGAAAAGGCCATGATGGAACTTGGCGAACCATTCAGCAAGGAAGAAGTGAACGAAATGATGGCAATGGCTTGCGATTCCGAGACAAACAAAATTAATTATGAGCATTATATTAATCTGCTTATTGTGAGTATTGTTGATTATTACGAATTAATTAAGAAGATATTAGAATACTCGCTACTTAGCACCGTGCACAGGTAAAATTCCCAGAAGATTTAAATGTTTATAATATCGTCGACAAGATAGAAGTAGCCAGATTATCGGCTACGCCCAAAAAACGTAAACTTCTTGGCTCAGTTGGTTCCCGTGCTGACATTAGTTAGAGGATATCGTAGTGTAATGAAGGCAAGATTTATCTTATTAGAAACTATTGCTTTGCTTGAAACTATACATTTTAAAACATGAATTCACGGAAGGCATTTTATTCAGTAATATATATATACATAGTTTGATAAAAAGTACGCAATGTTTGATGTCGTCAAAAACTGTAGGTGATCACGTAACGTGATACTAGCTTACCCACAAGGACATTAATATTATGCTAATTATTCTTACAACTTCGAAAATATTGGAGGATCTCCTTTGGTTACCTGTGCCATTGCAGCATTGACTACATCTTCACTCTGTAGCATAGTTTGATTACGCATGGCCTGTCAAAAGTAATTTATAGTAAAGAATTATGAGTTATTAATTATCTACTTTAATGGTGTATTCAATTAATGAATTAGTAACTAATATTTTGTAATTCCAGGTGGAATAATACAAAGTTGTGAACTCAAATACAGTCAAATAAATACTCACTATATGGTCTAGACCCTCCTGTACTGAATGATCTCTTGAGTAAATCAAACTCAATTTTGTACCCTGAACGGCTACAGGGCTTTTATTGGCAATGTCTTCAGCAATCTTTATGGATGTCTCCAACAACCTAGTACCAAAAACAATTTCAAGTTGTATATACTTGTAGAGGAACAAATTGTACTGCAGAATAAGTTCATTAATTGAAAGACTACTTGCATAAGTCTCAAGATAATACTCACAATTTTTCATCTTCAAAGACGCGATTCACAAAGCCACATTGTAGCGCCTCGGGAGCCAGGAACTTCCTAGCAGTATAAGCTAGCTCACGTGCCAGGCTATCAGAGCCTACTATTTTTGGAAACCTTTGAAGAGTTCCCACATCAGCTGCCAATCCTATGTCCACTTCCTTTATTTGAAAATAAGCATCTGAAGAACAATATCTGATGTCTGCTGCTGAGATCATATCGACACCTGCTCCAATACAAGCACCATGAACAGCTGCAATTACTGGTTTTGGACACTGTTAACAAATTATTTATTTTCAGAAAACTGAATATAATAGGTAAGGTAGATAGCTAGGTCATCACCCATGTACTAGTAATCGTCAGTTGTGTTATAATACTGCAAATTTTATTATAGTCAAAGCGCACACTGACAATTATTGGTATATGGCCAATGACTGGGCCATCTATCGTATTATAAATTAATATTTTCCTTAATTGTTTTCTTTTAGAAATTTTGAATTATTATGTGAATAATGGAATAGCTAAACAAATTTGCCACTGTATTATTTAAGATGTAATCTTGGGTATTTAAAAAAATAACCTTTTAAACATTTAAACACACCTTTTCAATGGATGTTATGGAATCCTGGAAGAGTTTTATAGTTCCTTCCAATGCTTTATACTTCCTGGCTACATCATCATGCTCAGCAAGTTTTTGTCCAATTGATATTAGTTCAGATAGGTCTATACCACTGCAAAAGACATTTCCTCTACTCGACAGTACAATAGTTCGACATTCTGGATTAATAGCAAGATCGTTGAAACACTTGCCAAACTCTCTACGATAAAATTAATTTGATCTGATAAATGAATTAACTAGTTATATAATGTATATATAATAATATATGATTATACGCACAACCACATAGTATAGTTCATCGCATTCAATTTTTCAGGTCTATTTAATTGTACATGATAAACAAAAGATTTAGGATTTGAAATGGACAAAGTCTCATATTTGGGGCATTCCATTGCAGCAGTGGAATAACTGAAGCAAGTTTGTTTCAATTCTAGAACACATATTAAAAAGAAATTTAAATAACAGACATGAAACAAACAAAATGTTAAGCTAAGAAAAAAAGTATATTTTACGTTTTGTGAGCACACCCATCATTCTAATCTTTGAAACTGTTGAATTCATTGTTGGCAAATAATTATTGTATATTTATTTGTAATTGAAATCCAACTAAACTTTGATTTGAGTCACTAGCAATATTCATATGAATTTTGAATCTGTAAATTGATTTCCTAATGGTACACTAATCTTCTGCTGGTTTAAAGACTAATATTTATTAGAATTTCATTAAACAGTTAATAAATAAGTGTTTTTGCATAACTTATTTACATGGTGCTCAAAGTTCAATCCGTTTTTATGAGAACCAATTAGCCTTGTTATTTTAACAAAAAGTGAAACTTTTTATTGGTTGCTCTAAAAATATCATCTAATGAAAGCTTTGTAAAGCTTGTCTTACTTTTTAATCACTCAGAAATCAACTTACGGGAACAACAACGCCACCTGCGGTTTCAGAGTTCTGGGGCATGTAAAAACGTCTGACCGAACAGAGTTGGTGAATGATTGAGGTTAGTTTAATGTATTTTACCATTTATAAAAATGTAATAGATTAAATATATATGAAATGAGTAAACTTAACTAGTTCTAATGTAACTGAAATACAATATTTAAGTAATTTGCATGTTACAATTTATTACTAAACTTACAACGTCAATATTATAATTTATAAAATATTGTAGAAACTATTATCATTATCAATGTATGAACAAAAACAAAAAATCTTTTTTAACCTTAATTACTATTTTCAACATTGTAAATGTAATCTTTACAGGAATCATGAATTGTACGTTGTTTAGAGCTGTTCATCGTGGTATTGGGCACTTCTTATCAAAAACTGGATGCTCACGATGGATTGTAGAAAGTACCAAACGCAATGTGCACTTTTTGATCAAAAATCGATCTTCAATATCTCTATCAAGCTTAGGCGGTGCTATGGAAAAAACATTATTACCTGTTTCAATTCCCTTTTATAATCAACACTGTGGTATGAAAATGAAAGGTAGACTTGAACGGCGTTGCAAAGATTGTTATTTTGTGATCAGACAAGAAAGATTGTATGTTATGTGTAAAACGCATCCAAGGCATAAGCAAATGGCTATAAAACCCCATGAAAAAACAAAAAGAATATTAACTGTTGCAATGCAAAGCCCGAAAAGGCCTTGGTAATAAGATTGATAAACATTGTCAATAAATAAATAATCAGTAATCATAATCAATAAATATTTGTTTTGTGATTCATATTTATGTAAAATTACATGTGCAACTCATTTAAGTTTATAAGTAACTGAATAATACATGTACCATGTATAAATGTTTTTTTTATTTTGTGTTAATATCATATAAATGTAGGATTGCAAGTATTAACTCTATGTTTATACATCTATTCTCAGTCTCCTAGTTCTGGAAACTAATGAAAATTTGTACAAGTTATTTTAATGGCTTTCATCTCCAGTTCCAATTAATCAATTTTAATTTTATACCAGTGTTTTTAAAAGTTTGGAATATCTTTAATTGAATGGAATGGTAACATTTGCCAAAAAACTATTCATTATAGAGATAGGACCAGGCCCAGTCAATTTCTTAGAGATACACAGAAAAATAGAAACCCAGTGTTGTGAATTTGTACCAGTATATATTATGGTAAATATTCATATTTCCAAATTTCAAATCTTAAAAGTATAAATTAAAAAAAAATTAAATAAAAAATGTACATATAATACATAGAATGTTACAGAAGTTCCACATTATTTGAAAATTAAACATTTTCTTTTGTATTTATAATAGTCAATATATACCATTATTTACATTTTGAAATTCGTATTTTAAACATTTGCACAAAATATATATCCTCAAATGGGAAGCAATTTTTCTCAAGCTTCAAATATAGAATAATAGTTTGTGCCTTACAATGTAATATTGTTTACAATTAAAAAGACTGAGGAGTACATCATAACCTCAAAATGGAACATCGTAATTTATAAGAATATAATAATTAGTTTTTATGTAATTGTAGTGTACGCATATTTTTAACAGCTACACTGTTACATGACATTTGTGCAAAATAGCTGACAAATAAAGGTGTGAATTACATGCAATTTTTTTGTGTTAATATTCCTGTGTAAAAATTTTACATACATTTGATGCTGTATTATTCCTTACAAAAGTACCATTTCAACAATAACTTTGTTAGCAACGTGCGTGCAAATATGAGTAAGTTTACATGTACAGATTTTAAAAAGGATTAACCAAGCGCGCGCAAGATTTAAAAAGAATAACCCAACGTGATTGGTTGATCCTTCCTAAAACTCGTACGTGTAAACTTAGGGTTTGTTCCGAAATTTACTGTCAGTACTGCGACACAAGGTCCATAAATGGAACGCAGGGGGTCGATGGAGTATTTTTACAATGGTGAAAATATGAAAAGTAAATAGCTGTTAGCCAATCGTTGTGCTTGTCTTCTTTTGACCCTAAAATGCGATTGGCTAACAGCAACTCACTTTTCGTATTTTCACAATAGTGAAAATACGCAATCGACCCCCAGAACCTCCGCGTTAGGGCTATAGCATATAAAACTTTCGTAAACATAACGTAAGGTGTAGACCAACCAGCACACGTCTATAATTTCATAAAATATTATGGAAGTATGCTGATTGGTCTACACCTTACGACATGCTTACGGAAGCTTTATCGTTGAGTGTAGATAGATAATCAACACTCAACGTGCCCACCACGTCCTCCGCACCTCTATACCCATCTACACTTAACGATACAGGTATACCAGAACGCGTCGTAAAAAACGAGCACACCTTGTCTCCTTTATGTTATGGTCTAGCCTCCATATTTTCTATGGCGCAATTTGGTTTTTTCTATTTTCTAGCCAAACGAGTGACCACCATACGTTTTAATTAGACTACCAAACACGACCAAACGATTGGTATAAATTAACTATTTGTCAATTAAAGCTACGTGGCTAACTTTATATAGGTAATTTTAGTTTTACAGCGTTATGAAAGCGATACTCATGTATGCTTTTAGCGACAAAACGTATGAAGAACGCACTTGTTTCGGTGCGTACGGCTGGATCCCTATACAGGCACCAGCGCTCTGATTGGTGAAAATTGTCAAGTTTCTCCGCACATCATGTTATTCACCAATCAATGCTCTGCGTTCGAGTGCTGGCGCCTTTATGAGGATCTAACCTAAGGCTATATTCCGGAACTGGATCGTGGTTACGGTTATAAAATTGCAACCAATAATATTGGCCAATTTTTGTGGAATACGCAAATCGGTCAATATTGGCTGAAATTTTGTAACTGTAACCACGATCTAATTTCGGAATGTAGCCGAAATTTTATCTGTTTGCCTACACACGTAAATAGAATTATTGACCACGTTTCCATCTGAGGGATTTACAGAGAATTAACCAATCACGTTTGTGTATTCTTCTCAAATGTTGCACATTGTTTGTTAATGCACTTTGAATCCCATACATGGAAGCGTTCTCATTCACTACCCCTGTGTTCGGATAATAAGCTTTCAGTACTATGAAAATGACGTTATTACAGTAACTAAGAACTGTAGCAGTGCACTGCAAGCGAACGAACGAATGAACGAACACACAGTACTGTCAGTACTAAAAGCTTATATCGAAACACAGGGTAAGTTGCACGTAAGGGCTTTAGAAAGGATTAACCAATCACGTTTGGCTGATCTTTTTAAATCTTACGCGTGATTGGTTAATCCCTTTAAAACCTCTTACTTATAAACTTACTCGTTGACGATTATAATTCTTATTCGAAGTAAAATTTAACTTATAAGTCAAATAGTAAATTGAACTGGTGGCGTAGTGGGTAAAGTGTTCACAATCCTTACTTGATCCCGACGATTACATGTTAGAGCCCGACTCGCGCGCGAGTTACAGACGCATCAATTTTTTTTTTAATTCGAAATGTTATCCTCCTTATAATTCTCATTGATATACTCATAATTGCGACTATAATCCACTGATTAGCAGTGAATAGTCACTGATTCATTGTTACAAACTAGGACACCACTACAAGCCTTGTAAGCAATTTGCTATTAGTTTGCTGCTTTAGATTTATAACCATGCAACGCAACTGCAAATATGTCAACAAAGGACACATTTTACTATGCCTTTGCTGACAATTCATACAAGGCCTTGATGCTCGGTTGCTGTCACACACGTTGTTACCTGGGCTAAAAATAAATCGTACCTAAAATTAACTACTGCGGTTTACCGACCATTTAACCCTTTAAATAAAAAAAATTTGATAACATTAACCCTTTGAAGCATACATTTTTCTTTATATATAAATTACTTGAAATTTGGTACTCGGGGGATCAAATTTTAAAAAATTTCAAAATTCAAAATAGCGAACTAAAAATGCAAAAATTATTTGATTGCATTGAAAACGCACACTCGGGGATTCTTTAAGTCGCCAATCATGAATCTGTAGTAAAATTTAAAAAATTCTAAATTGTAGATGCCATAATGCAGACAGCGTATCAGCGATGTACACGCTTTATGAATCGTCCAACTCTATTCGACTCCTCCCCACTGCTCGTTCCTTGCGCATTTCTACTGAAACCAGCCTCAGATGCTAAGAGTGGGATCTGAACCATTTTAGGTTTTTTTCAACATTTTATTGCATATTCATGTCTTTCAAGCAAGTTTCAAGTAAATCCGATTAATTTTTATATTTTGAACCATCATTTTGGTTCCGCCATTTTGAATTTGGTATTTTTGATTTCAAATTCGTGTTCTGCGACTCGAAAAATCTCCTATTTCCGATTCCCACCTTTCTAGTCACTGTGGTTTCATCACAATTACATTTATTCTATGAAAACAGACATTTATAACAATTTATTTATTTACAGCGCCCTCTATATTTATAAAATTATTATCATTTCTCTTCGTGTGACAGTGACAATTAAGGAACCTAATCATGTCAAAAAAAAGCCTAAAATACCTTGAAAACTGAACTTTAAATCTTAGAAACATAAAATTTCATTTCAACATAACATTAAAAAAGAAGTATTGTATATGATACGCTGTGCCTGAAAGCGTAATACAAAAATAACGTTCTATATCAAATTCCGGAAAAGTGTAGCGGTGAACAAATGTTTTTAAAGTTCAAAATTAATAAGTCATGATTTTTGTAATAAAAGAGACCCATTCTACATATTTGCTTAACAGTAATACGAGTTGCTATTATAGATATCTATATCAAATTGTTAGTTTAATGATTTTGCTGTCATATTTACTAGGTCAATTGAAAATAAATATGTAGGATTACAATAAAAATATTTTTGTGTAGTTATATGCAATTCATTAGCAGTACATAAGTTACAAATTAGGCTAGTATATTGATGCACAGTGTAGTATAGGAATCATAAACTATATGAAACTAGCATATATCTTATAATATAGAACCTCCACTACCAATCCTCCACCACACTGTACATAATAAAACTATAGGCATAAGTCGGCAGACAAGTAGATGTACAGACAATTTGCTATATATCAGAATAGAAAAGAAATAAGTCATTAGTGAATATTTGCTACATACATTTAGAGACAAGTTGGTTTTGCCAGCGTATGTTTTGAGTCTCATGATTTTTTTTCATCACAGTATATTTTAATATTTCATAACAGTAAAAATTTTGCATGGTAATTACAATTACGAATTATAAATTTTCTTGTGCAATAAGTATTCCAACTTTTCATTTATACAACTACATAGTTTATTAAATCACTCATGTCAACATTAACCATTGTCACACCTTATAGTATCACAGTTGGTGTTCCAAAAGAGGCAATTGCCAACACCACTGTAGCAAATAAGAAAAACAGCTGCGAGAAAAACTATGCTGCAAATTGTACATGGTTTTCGCTCCAAAAAAAATCCTATTAAATACAGTACCATAAACATAACATGAGTTTGAAGTAGTGCTGGATTTACAGGTTTTGGTATAAGAAGCACAGGAATTAACCACTGTAAACAGTACATCCTTCTCTGTCGTTCAAAAATTCTTTTTGCCACAAAGTATTCGTTCATTAAACGAACTTTAGTCTCTGCAGGGTATTTTGTATAGACATAGACATAAACATTGCTTCTCAAATCTGAAAATTATAAAATTATGTGAAATATACACGTGCTAATGTAAATATAACTTATTCAGAGGTAATATAACCTTTTCTGTCCACAGTTATTTTTCACTTGTATTTATCGAACAACCTTCAGTACTCAATACTTATATTTGATGACATTTTTATGAATACTTCGATACATATTTTTTTTATTAGAATGTTTTTCTATCTTGCATATTTTTATGAAGCAATTATTGTAAATACTGGTTTCAAAATCTGACAGTGTATAGTTTAATCGATTTCGGAACGTTGGTCATCTCAACTTATGCTACATTCGAGAAATATGTAATAACTGGAGTCGGATTAATAAATCAGAGATAATTAAAATCGAACAAGTATCGTTGTATTATGTCCTTGTATTGATACTGAAATTGACTAATTGACTGAGATACTAAGCTGCGCTACTTCTGATATCTGTGAAGTTGTCTGAAGCAATCTCTAAGAAAATCTAATAGTGCGCTCTCTGTTGGTGCGCTCTGTTTCAGACGAACTTCATAACAGTGGATTTTTCATTTAAGGAGCATTCCTAGGTCAGTTATATGAGATATGCGACTAAAATTTTAGAATTCTCATTGGCTAAATTTTTCGTGAGAAACAATGTTGACTAATTGATTGTGTACGATTTTCCGAGTTTTCCGATTGACCTGGGAAGGCACCTATACCCTTGTGTTCCGATATGAGTTTTCAGTAAGGTCCGTAAATGGATGTAGAACCTCTGCGTTAGGGAAGGTCCTCCCTTGGGCGTCATTTTGTGCCTCGTAAGTATATGGGCAGAATAAATGTGGTGCACTAGATATTTCTGTGTTGGAGAATCAGTATCAGAGCAATGCATGGTCACCAGTTTAGGTTCAAATGCTATGAGATGAGTGGGAAGCTCTTCCCTTGCCGTGGTCCATTTACGAACCTTGGCTTTCAGAACTGGCAGTGCTGTGTGTTCGTTCCGTTATTCGCTTACAGTGTATTACGACAGTTTTTAGTTACTCTAATGTACTGAGTAATTTTCACAGTGCTGAGAGTTTATATCGGAACCAGGCGATAGAGAAACATTGGTTGAAACGGGGTTGATTGCGTATTTTCATAATGATGAAAATACGAAAAGTGAATTGCTGTTAGCCAATCGTTGTGCTTATCTTCTTTTGACCCTAACATGCGATTGGCTAACAGCAATTCACTTTTCGTATTTGCACTGTGGTGAAGTTTTCATCACACTTAAAATACGTAATCAACCTCAAGGTGTGCTACCGTGCAGACCTCCGTTAAGTTAGGCTAGATACTCATATAGGCGTCAGTGCTTGGACATACGGCTTTGATTAGTGAAATATGTTAAGTTTCTCACCACATTATGTTATTCACCCATCAATGCTCTGCGTTTGAACGCCCGCGCTTGTATAAGGATCCAGCCTTAGTCGACCAACTTCACTTTATTAATTTTTTTTTGAAAATAGATTGTGGATTGTTTGTAGGGGATTATGGGCGTAATTAAAAGGTTTGTGGGTTAATAGTTTTTCTGCTCTAGGAGCAGCGTTAAATCAACCATGTGACCTCCCAACGTCTTGTACAAGAAATTGGATTTAGGTCTAACTTCTTATAGATTATTGGCGTCAATATGTACAGATCGAAATGGATATAAAGCTGGCCATTCACAGTCTTGCATGCAGAACGCTTCATTAGCCAATAAACTGTTGTTGGATCGTGGATGCCGTAGCATTCAGCGCGGATACTTGTACAACGTTGCAGGACGAATCGTTTGTTCAATGTGACTACGTTTCCATATACGAGATTTAGAGAGCATTAACCAACTATGAGTAACATTTCAGAAGAATACACAAACGTGTATTCTTCTGTTAACGTATTAGTCCTCTCTAAATCCCGCAATGGAAACGTAGTTTGTGATAGATAATAAATATTATCATTGGCTGTGTTCAGTCGACACAGGGCTGAGTAAGCAAATATGTTTGATTGGTTATTTGATCATAAATCTTGTAACAGTGTGAGATTTGGCCAATCTAATGGATTTGCTTACTCAGTTTTGTATCTGTTCAACACACCCATTGACTACGTTTACACGGCGGTCATAAACCGGTTTAGTTATTCATGATCTACAGGAATTGACAAATTATAGATATTTTTTCTTTCAGGAAGTATTTGTGATTGGTCCATTTCTTTAGATTAGAAATAACTAAACCGGTTTAAGATTGCCGTGTAAACGCAGTGATTGACTATGCATTCACGGCGGTCTTAAACCGGTTTAGTTAGTATTGATCTAAAGAAAATGACAAATCACAGACATTTCTTCTTCTAAAGAATATTTGAGATTGATCAATTCTGTTAGATCAGTATTAACTAAACCGATTTAAGATTGCCGTGTAAACGTAGTCATTGGGATTTGTGCGACAACGACGCGTAGGATTCCGTCGGCTGGGTCCAGCGGAATATTTTCAAAGTGACCAATGATGTAGCTCTGTGTGAACACAAGTCGTCACAAGTTGGGTAATTGAAAAGCACTCTTCAGGACTGTGTCGTTGCACTGTACAACGCTAATAATTTGGTATGCGTGAGTATGCTGCAGTGTGGTGAAGTTTTTTAATTATTCTCCAAAAGTTATTAATCTGTATAAATATAGTAAATCGCTAGTGTTACGCTTATTTAGCGATTGTAGATAATAAGATTCTAAATTGTATTTAAGCAGTTATATTTTGAAAGAGTACTGCTCCAATTAACCTTAATTGAAGTGTAATTAGTATTACGATTGTGCGATGAGCTCGAAAAGTAACGATGAACACGATTGTATCAAACGTCGAAGAGATGACAAGTATGTTGACCCAAACAGACGTGGCAATCGGAGAATCAAAGAAAAGAAATATACGGAAGATTATTATTGTAAAGAAGGACATGGAGCCAAATACAAACAACGACGACAAGATAATCGAGAAAATGATATGAGTCCAAAGAGGTCTACAAAACGAATTGACAATAAAAAAGACAGTAATGAACCCTTTTTGTCAAAGAGTGAAATGTTACGAAAGAATGAACAAGTAACTGGGCAAAGATATTGGGATAATGCACACAGAGCTAATGATAATCGATATGGAACAAATTATGACACGGATGAAGAAGTTGTGATTGGCGAACGGTTTTATGGAGAAAAATCTCGTAGGTCATCAAGATCGACACAGAAAAAATTCAGACATCAGAAAACCAGTAATGATGAAAAGATACCTGCTGATGTATTCGAAGATGATAGAACTGATGAAGGAACTAAAAGCAAACTCACAGATATGACACCAGGTCAGAAGCGCACAGTTGACCTGCTTACCTCAAAAACAGGAGGAGCGTATATTCCTCCTGCTAAGCTGCGTATGATGCAAGCAGAGATTACTGATAAATCAGGAGCAGCATATCAACGTATAGCTTGGGAAGCTCTTAAAAAATCTATACATGGATATATCAATAAAGTTAATACTAGTAATATTAGATTAATTACTAGAGAACTTCTTCGTGAGAATATTGTTAGGGGAAGAGGTTTGCTGGCAAGATCTGTTATTCAAGCCCAAGCTGCTTCTCCTACATTTACTTCTATTTATGCAGCACTTGTAGCAGTTATTAATTCTAAGGTATATTATGTTTCTCATGATCATTTAAAAATTGTATGCTTTAGCAATATTATTATATTGTTCACAGTTTGATATTTAATTCCTAGCTGTCTGTTTGCCTGCATGCTTAAAGACAAGCACGAAAGGGGAGTAATGTGTTTTATTCTGTAACTTTTAGCGGTTCTCCACAGAATTGCAAAATTATTCAAAAGGAAATTTCTATTATTAAATTTATTTTTATTATAAAGTCACTTGTTATGAAGCGTTACTTTTAATTAAGATAAGTCAGCTTAATTAGGATATTTTGCTATTAACCTTTTAATTGCCAAATTAGGTTTTTCATCAATTTTTAAAAAATTTTGCATATCTATGTTTTTTGAGTCGCTGATTCCTAATCTGATGTCAGATTTTGAAAACTTAATATGGCTGTTTATGCAAAGAATCAAGAGCTCGTGCTACTACAGAGGAATAATTTGTTCATAAAAAAAAAATACTGAAAGAAGTATGTTATTTTACCATATTTAGAGAATGGGGAATTTTCCCCAAATATCTTTTTTTTTTTTCAAATCGCTTTTTTCTCATTTAATTTGTTATAAACAATTACTAAGAGACAATGGGTGGAAAAAACTTTGGGAATATGTAAAGTATATATTTGTGTATTGAAAAAGTCTAGAATCATCATTAGATTTTTGAAATAATAAATTTTCGGATATCAAGTCAATACGTCCTACTGGCAGTGAAAGGGTTAAGATATTATTTTGTATGATATCACTAAATACAAATTATGTATTACAGTTTCCAAACATTGGTGAGTTACTGTTAAAGAGACTAGTAATACAATTTAAACGTGGATTTCGGAGAAACGATAAACCATTGTGTATTTCATCTGGAACTTTCATTGCTCATTTGGTTAATCAACGGGTGGCCCATGAAATCCTTGCACTTGAGATTTTGACATTGTTGGTTGAAACACCGACTGATGATTCCATTGAAGTAGCAATTGCGTTCTTAAAAGAGTGTGGTATGAAATTGACTGAGGTTTCACGAAAAGGGATAGAAGCTATTTTTGAGATGCTTCGAAATATATTACATGAAGGTCAATTGGACAAAAGGGTAAGTATTTCATTGTTGAAAACTTAATATTATTCCTTTTTAATTATTTTATTTGTTGACAGTAGTATTTGAATATAATTATTGTACAAATTTTTAGGTTCAATACATGATTGAAGTTATGTTTCAAATTCGGAAAGATGGTTTCAAAGATCACGAGGCTGTTAATGAGGAGCTTGATCTTGTAGAAGAAGAACATCAGTTTACACATCTTGTGACACTGGATGAGGCAACAGATGCTCAAAATATATTAAGTAAGCAATTTCAAATAAGATGAAATAATGTAATTACTAGTTGTAATATAACGAGAATATACCATGACATCAATCATAGTAGAAGATATCGTCTGAATTATACAAAATTTTTTATTCTGTCAGGAATTTGCTTGCCTAATGTGATAAAATTATTATGAAAATAATTTTTCTATTTTCTAGATGTATTCAAATTCGATACGGAATATGTTGCTAACGAAGATAAATATAAAGAGTTAAGTAAGGAGATATTGGATACTGACAGTAGTGGATCCGATACTGCTGATGATGATGGAGATGATAGTTCAGATGAAGACAGTGGTACTGCTATGGGTATGTATATTTTGTGTGATATTTACTAGTTTATTAATAAAGTATTTTGTTGCAAAACATGAAAGTTTTATAAACAAGCAATTTGAGATTTTTAAAAGGACTGTAGAGTATGAATAGCAATGTAGAGTTTTCAGTCGCAAAAATTGTTCATAGCAGAATTTTTGGAGACTTTTTTTGTATGGTGTTGGGAAAAGATTCTGCAAGATTAATAATTATTTTGCTACTACTTCCATAATTATTAATTTAAACACTAAAGAACACATTCAACTTGAAAATTCGGACGTTGAATTGAGGGGGAGCTATAGTGCTCGGCGAACTTGAACGTGATGGTGCTATTTTGCATTATGGTAGCCGTGGCAACACACGTAACGCAGGGACTATACTTTTGCACGATTGTATTGCGTCGCACTTTAGTGAAGCTCAACAGAATACTATTACCAAATGAAAACATCAAGAGACTTGGTAGAATTTCGCGCCAAATACGTATAGTAGCGTAGCTAGGTCAGTCAGTCAAGACAATCAATTAACAATAATTCCAAAAGTTTTCAAACTTACACGCAATATCGGGGAGAGTATAAAAACAAACTATACAATTTTGCAACCTTTTCCAAAGTCCGGAACATTGTTAAAATTGCAATAA